>CAAKHC010015144.1:0-13805 GCA_901007825.1 Macroramphosus scolopax
CTCTCTGTGGTGTGGTGTGTGTGTGTGTGTGTGTGTGTGTGTGTGTGTGTGTGTGATATGTCTCCTCACTGACTACATTCACATCAGCCCCTGTGTCAATTTTGAATACTATTGGCGTCCTGCTCATAAGTACTTCAACTGACCACTGTTCACTTTCCTTACGTTTGTCACAGCACCTAGAAAGTAAGCTGACTGCGCTGGCTGCTCTGTTTGCTCACAATGCTCAGTAACCTCACTCACTTGCTTTTTATTCCAGCACACTCTAGCCCAATGTCCAGCTTTGTGACAGACATGATAGGTGGATTTTTTAGCAGGACAGCTTTCGTTTTTGTTATGTTGTGTTTTGCCACATTTAAAACATTTCCTTTCATTTCCCCATTTTCTGTCTCTTGGCCCACTCTGTGGGTACCTGTGGCTGTGCTGAGTAACTTCATGCACTGTCCCCCCTACAGCTTCTCCCTGCATGTTGACGTGCTTAGCGATCTCTTCAGCCTGTCGGACTGTCTGTACAGTCTGTGCTAACGTCAAGTCTTGCATCGATTGAAGCTTACATGAGACTTTCTTGTCAAGCATCCCAACGACGATCCTGTCCCGGATGTTCTCTTCCCGGCTTGCGCCAAAGTCACAGTGTTCAGACAGGTCATATAAAGCCCTTATGAAGCTCTCCGCTTTCTCTCCTGGCTTCTGAACACCCGTTCGTGAATGACGTTCCTCCTCGGAACGAAGTAGTCATCAAACTTCTTCAGCACGACGTCAAAATCCTCAGTCTCATCATCCGAAGCAAAAACAAAAGACTTGAATACATTTTCTATATGTCATGAAAACATGACTTTGATGTTTCGAGACATCAAAGTAATTTTTTCGGGCATAAACGGACATAAACTTTTATGTTCTGACGTTTATAACCCTAACCCCAACCCCAACCCCAACGCTAACCCTTAGAAATGAAAACACTTCTGACTCTTTTTTTTCTCCATTTGAATACATTGTTGTATTTATCAAAGTTCAAGATAAAAACTTCCATTTTTTTTTCTAATGATCAAAACCACAGTGAACAATTCAAATTACATTTAGACACCATTATGTCAACGTAATAGCGAAACAAGCAAGATAAGTATTGAGGGTAACAAGAAAGGCAATAGAGGGATGAAAAAAGTTTAAAATACTGATTATAAACTGATTTTCAGGATCTAAAAACAACAGATTCCACAGAGGTGCTGGATGTGGAAACATGAAATTTGCGGTAGATCTTCTCTTATGCCTGTAAAATTAATGTCGTAAATAAAAGACTGTTTGCTATCATGGAGAGATATAGAAAGAACTGCCACCATGTGAACCATTTTATCACCCGGGCTGTGCTATGCTTTTGGTACACACTATAAATTTGTCAGAAATTCAAGTTATAAACTGAGCTGTGTTTGTAAACAACAGTGCCACAGTGTTTTGTTGTACAATACAGCTAAACCTCAATGTTGGACGCCAAGCGCAAGCAGAGTGATGACTCTGAAGGGATGTCCTGACGACTGATCTCATTCCCATCCAGTCGCAGCGTCCGCAGCTTGGAGAAGTTGGTCACATCTGCAATGCTGCAGAAACTACCCAAAGTGAACTCTACAGTCACAGGACGGAGAAAGAGAAGGCAATTAACTGATTTCTTTACAAGTACAAACATGGTCATAGATTAATTTCAATATCTTTATTCTAATAGAACTCAAACATCTTAACATCTCGCCTGAAAAGAAAATAAGGAAACAAACTGCACCTTTATCAGACCAAGTGCTTTTTAAACAAAATTTCCGTATTGTTATAAATAATGATATATTCATTAAGCAATAGATTTACCTTTGATATGATTGGCCTGCAGATAGAGATGCTCTAGTGTTGTGCTGACTGGAGGGATTCTCTCCAGTTTGTTGAAGCTCAGGTCCAGCTCCACCAGCCCAGTCACATTAAAGGTGTTGGGGGGGATACCCTTGTCTGTGAGCTGGTTGTGAGCCATCCTGACGTACTGCAGCTGAATGAAACTGCCTAGGAAGCCCTCTGGTAGAGAGTCAATGGAGTTGGACTCCAGGTAAAGTTGGTGCAGTTGTTCGGGGAGTCCCTCTGGGACCTTGTAAATGGAGTGAGTGGTAGAACTATAGGCTATCAATTCACTTCAAGGAACATATATATAGGGTTAGGTACACATTTACCTTAGTCAGCTTGTTGCTGCTGATGTCCAGCAATGTAAGGGACGTCAGTGCCTTCAGTGATGTGCCAATTTCTGCGACAGCGTTGTCATGGAGATACAAGATAGTGAGGTTATCCATTCCCTCTAGGTCTGTAGGTGTTACCTAGGCAACAGAGGCAATACTTTTCAGGTCTGCAATAGTTAACAAGAACAGAGAGAGCTCTGCATTCGTGTCAAACTGTGCACCTTTTCAATCTTGTTATGGTTGATTCTCAGGTCTCGCAGGCAACGCGGGAGGTTGGAAGGAATGCTGATCAAATTGTTGTGCTGTAAATATAAACGATCCAGTGCCTCCAACTTAAGAAATACCTGAAAATTATATGATAAAGTATAACACACATAATCCACATAACTGTTAATTATACAAGAATAAAGCCCATCATGTTCTATTGGCAAAACAATCCTCAAAACTTGCAATTATACAAGATGTTCACCACCTGCCAGCCATCTGAACCATTTAGACTAGCCTCACTGTATCCTGCTTTAAGCTCACGTGTGTGTGTGTGTGTGGGTGTGGCTGAGATGAGGCGTAGGTTTACCTTCTTGCCAATGGCATCAGATGTCAGTTGGTTGTGGTGCATCATAAGCCACACCAGACTGGTTGCATTGACCAAAGCTGAGTCAGGAACGGCCGTGATGGCATTGTTTTGGAGGTACAAGTACTTGACATGGGAGGGGATGGTTGGCATCGCGGTCAGGCCCCGTCCATCACAGTACATGGCAATGGGGAAGGTAGGGGGACAGTCACACTCCGAGGGACACTCTACTCCTGTGGTGACTGCCTGTAGGGAGCTCCGCTGGCCATATAGCCAGGCAAAAGGATCACGTCCATGGGAGAGAGAGAGTGGAAGCAGGGCAGACAAGAGGAAGACAATCACCAGACGCATGGTCACAGTCACAAAAATCAATTCTTTTATCTGAGAAAGAGAGAAAAAGAGACACGTATTAAAATTCAAGTCATTCACAAGGCTGTATTTAAGCAGTGCAAGAATCTTTCTTTTGGATTTTTGCTGTTTTGAATTCTGGTTTTGTTAGTTCCTGTTTTAATTTGAAACTTACTTCCCTGGTGTATTTGATCTTCTGTTATTTCCTGTCACTGGGTTCAGCAGTGTCCCATTTTTTAATCAGTCCCTTTGTGTCCTGCCCAGTTCCTGTTGGTCTACTCATCAAATCAGCTCCTTGTGATTTCCCACGTGTCCTATTTATTGTATGATTAATTCTGTCTTTCTGTGTTTATCAGATCCTCTATCATGTTCAGACAACCCTTAATTAATACCCTCATTTTCTATTTTCTTGCAGATCTAGCCGTTTTTTTGGCCACCTTGTTTGCCTCTTTATAATTATTTTTTGTTCCAGTTTTTCTACCTGAATCTTCTGTTATAATATAAAATATAAAGTTCTTTGATTCCTGCCTACTGATGAATCTTTGTGTTTTGGGTTCACCTGCCTACGCTTCATCCAACAACGTTGGCTATTTTTAACACCTGAGACAAGTTCAGCTAAGCTCAGAGTAATGTTAGTGTCGACTATCTATCAATGTAGGATTAACAAAAAAGAGTGCACTTGGTGGCTTTTGCACATCAAAAGCCACCAAAAAGTAAAGAAATAGACATTGAAAAAACTTGAATTCTTAAGAGATTAAGCCGCTGTTGTTGAAGCATATATATGTTTTCAAGCACAGACCCATTATTATTCTATTCTGAGGTTCAATTAAAAGTCAACAGCAACTGCCTGTGGAGAGGCACATTCTTTGGGTTCTTAATCTACAAGGAATCCAGAGTGGACCTGGCAATAATGCCAGTTTTGTAAACTGGTCTCTGTGCTGCCCCCAAATTGTGGTCAAAATCCTGTAATTTACCTCTAATCTGATGAAGAGGTACAGCTCTTCCAAAATGATGACTCTATCATCTGTTTATTCTTCCCCTATTAGGTTTCATATGATAATAACTGTGCGTGATGGACCGGTTGAAACACACAAACAGACAAACACCTACCTGATCAGAGACCAGCCGTCTTGTCCCCCGTCTCACAGAGTGTTCTCAGGACTGCAGGGGACTCTGGCAAACTCTTTGTGAAAAGCTAGCCTCACCTCCCTCTCCTCCTTTCCGTTCTGCCATCCCCCTCTCCACCTCTCTTTCTGTTCTTTTACCAAGCTGGTTCTTTCCACACCCTTATCCACCCTCCTGCACCCCATTTTTGTCATTCAGGCATGGCCCAGCACACCCCCTCTCTGGAGTTTTCCATCAATGAGTGATGTGAGGGAATGTTCCCATCTGCCTGCAGCACATTCAGTCCCTTTCAAGTGAAACCCAGTGCCCTTAATATATTTTCCCTTTTGGCTTGCTTGATGACAAATGTTCATAAGTGCACAATGCGATACACCGTTACACAAAGGTGGGGAACCCTCCATCATTGGTGCAGCATCTGAGGGAAAATGGACAGAAGCAGCCTGAAAGAAATTGCACACATGAGACTTTACACCATGTATGAGTTTGTGGAGTGAGAACAGGCATTTGCAATTTGATTTATTTAAGTTGCTGTGTCTTATCCAAACAAACAGGGGTTCGTTTTTGGAGAATTGTAGTGAATCTGTTCCCCTGGCGACTAATTCCACTTCAATGAAATTGTGACAAGCATCTTTGAAGGTTTGCTGAAGGCTTGTACAGTAATAAGCGTCGTAAAAATCCATGTGTCTGGTACAACATAATAAAGCAGGGGTTGATGCAGTTCTCTCCATTCCTTTCTAACAACCCTGCATCTTGTAAAGGGTTAAATGAAAACATCTGTGACAGTCCTTGCATGCTGTCCGTCTGGTCTCAATGTGGGCCTCTTCCTGCCTCTGCATCCTTTCTCCAACACAAGCTTCAACATGCAAGTGACCCTCTACAGGATGAGCGCGATACCAAATGAATGAATAGATTGAAGCATGGATTATTCACTTTTTCTGTGAGAGTTAAACAAGGAAATGAATATCAATCTCTTGATTGACCACTAACACAAAGCTCGACCAGCAGGTAGTAAGACGAGTGGAAATAACTAGCCTAGAGCGCAGAAAGGTAAATGAAATCTGCACACTACTTGTAAGGTAGACATTTCCTTGGTTAGGCTTGGTTTAGTCCCCAAACATTAAAACCTAACAAGCTCACTATGTCCTTGCCTCGCTTCATTCTTAATAGACATATGAGTGTGTTTATCCCTTTTATCTAACTCTCAAGAAAGTGATGAATGCACATCCCCAACTGTGTATCTATTCCTGTAAATCTTTTGCATAGCTTTGAATACCAAGGTCTGTATCATCTGAGTGATCAAAAAGCAGTCGACACTTATCTCTGGATAACAGTGATGGAAAATTAGTTATGTGAGCTGGCTTTGTGCATTATATGTTATGTGCTTTGTTTGTTTTCTCCAATATCTGTTAAAACAAATTTTCACATCTCCAAAAAAGGGTTGAAAGAACTGACCAGAGGATGGACTATAATGAGGAATGTAAAATGTTCAGATTGTGACTATTGAAGCTTGAAGTGAAGAAGCTTGGACTCTGTCATGTGTCTCGAGCAGGAGGGACAGAAAATACTTCATGCAATGAATTCCTCTGCAGATTGTTACTGACGAACAAAATGTGTTTTTTTTTCTTTGGGTCCCTGCAAGGAATTTTGCTCACCAGCTGCAGATGAGACGGACCAGTGCCCCAAAGTGCACCGGGAAATGCTCCGTCAATCATATTCCTTATTTTAAAAGTTTACCTCCAACTGTGATATGGTTGCAATTCTTTCTCAACCCAGCTGTTGTCCTTTGGAACAGGTCAAAGGGGGCTGTTGGAGTGGCCGGTTCTATGTTTACCACTGAACCCAAGATGACCTTTTTACTCAATGCTCTTTAGCTTTATGAGGTTTATACCTCCTGCAACATAACAACAAAGTTATGCTTATATGTGGTTAAATAGATAAACTCCTTTTGCAAGTTTCATATCTCCATTTAATATAACAAGAAATGTGAGCGATGGACAGGGCGCAGCAGTTATCATTTAGAGTGAGAGAAATTGATTATCTGCTGACCATGACTTCAAAGTAAGAGGCACAGGAGAATGCTGTGTTATTGTCCGTCCCCCTGTCTCCTGTCTGGGCCATTACGGGCGCTGAGGGGGATATGAAGATCAGAGGACGAAGCCCTTTTCAGTCAAGCCATGAACTCTTCACTGGAATTTTAATTTTCTGAGGGCAACTTCTTTGGTTGTCTACCTGCAGAAAAACAAAAACAGATCAGAAATACTAATCTACAGAGCCTTGAAAGAAATAGTACTGTTGTAAGTTTCTGTCTGGCATGAAGTGATTGGTCTTGTATGGTAGTCAAACGGTCTTCCATGTAAAAAAAAACTGAACGGTAAGAATGATGGAACTTCAGTCACAGTCGTGGACATTCTCCACATGATTACTTGAACCATGGCACTCCAGGGCACAGAGAGCAGCATAAACCTTAACCATGCGATAGAAAACAGATGTCCAAGCACACACACACACACACACACACACACACACACACACACACACACACACACACACACACACACACACACACACACACACACACACAATGCTAAAACAACTGCATTTTTAAATGTTCTTTAATGAAATAATCCCGACTCTATATACCCATAAAGTGTGTTTGATTGGTATTTATGTGATGTTTGTAGTTTGGTTGTAAACAATGGCAAACTAGACCATCATCTACTTAATCCCAACCCTTGTGGTGTTGATTGCAGAGGACACAGAGCCCTCTAGTGTCAGCAACAGGGAATGTAGTTAGGGGCAAATACAGGGAGCAGACGGCGAGGGGAATGTATGCATTGTATGTAAATGTATGCATTTCAGGGCAAAACATCAGCTAATGAAGTATTTTTCTGTTCTGGAAAAGTATTTGCATGGATCTGCTTTGGGCGTAGCTGACACGCCGGCATGCTGGTGAGAAGCCAGCTCCCAAACAAGACACCGAAACCGCCTGAGGGGCAACTTGTCTTGAAATGGAATTATTGTAACAAGATGATGATGCATTAACAGACGCATTAAACCAGAAATCAACAGCTGTTGATTGTTTTCATAAAGTGACTGAAGAAATATATAATGCTTTCTTACGCATTATGATTTCTCACGTGTCACTATGACTTATGTCACCAAAAGTTGGTAATATATGGCATTACTTCATTGCTTTAGGTGGAGCTCTGATGACCTTAACAGAAGTAATGAATGACGGGATGACTTGGAACCGCCTTCCTTCCTTCCTTCCTTCCTTCCTTCCTTCCTTCCTTCCTTCCTTCCTTCCTTCCTTCCTTGTTCCTTGCTTCATGGCAACCACTGCCAAGGAAGTCGTGTTTTTTCGATGCCGTTTGTTTGACTGCCAGGAGAATTACGCAAAAACTACTTGGCAGCTTTTCCTGGAACTTCGTGGAAGGGCTGTTCATGTGCCAAAGAAGAAATACGTTTGGGGTCACAAGGAAGGTCACTTTCTTTAACTCTGCGAGTCAGGGCCATTTGTTTTTTGCAACTTAATTGATTTCTCAGGAAATAATACCTTTGTGAAAGAAATCTGGCATATGTCTAATAGTTTAAAAGAATAAATGGTTTCAGACACTTGATGGTTTCAGTTGCAGTGAGCATTTTTACTAATTTAAATATAATACAGTTACTGTAATGAAAAAATCTGGCTTATTGATAGCATAATATAACATAATGTGTGGGATTGTGTGCAGATCCTGATAAAGGTTTATGTGAAGGTGGACTACTGACCTTGACGCAGGTCTGTTCTGTCGAAGTGCACCTACATTGAAGTACAATAAGAAATATTTTATTGTACTTCAACGATTTCCCATTTGATTTACTGTGCAAATGTGAGTTAAGACACATTAACAGGTTTGATAATCTTTTCTGTTTCATAAGATATGTAATAACAAATTAAAAAGCTTTACAACATTGCCTTCCTTCACTCCCACTCACATTCACACCTGTTGGAAGAAGCTGTTCGGCAAGGTGACAAGCTGCGAACACATTTAAACCATCAGGAGCAGTTACAGGTTCGGTGCCTTTCCTCTCACTTGCAATAAATAAACAACAACAGAGAAAAACATTTATGTAGCATATACATTTGAAGCAGTGACGACATGTGAGTGCGGAGAACAAGTGTCATTCGGCCAGCAGAGGGTGGAAGAGGCTTTTCTCCATTTCCTCCTCCTGTTTATGAGTGAACCCTGCAGAGCGGAGCAGAGTCAGGATACTGCCAACTCATCAAACTCTCCCCAAACCCCTGAAATCAGTTACAAAAACATGGTGCAGTTTAACAAGAGGGAACAGCAAGACAGGCAGAAGGTGGGGCAGTGTGGTGGATCTTCTACATGTCGTTTGTGTTGTGTAAATATTTCTAACAGCCATCAGGACAGATCGTAAAAAGTGTTGCCCATGTCAGCTCAGAGCTTGTTAAAGCTACGTTTTTACACTATGGTGAATGGGCTGCTGGGGCTGGACCGATGTTGATTATCCATGTGAGCGCATGAATCTCTCATGTTTCATGGATTTACGATCTTCTCATCAAACTTTCTCTTTGACCTCTTTGTTTTATACTTGCTCCCGTTAGCTGAAGTCATCAAAAATGTTAGTTTCATATCACATGTATGGGGGCGATGCACAAATATAAGTAGTTGTGTGATGTCATTGACATGACTACATTTGCCTTGCGTATGCCTCAGTCAGGATCCATGTGAGCATCATCACTATAAAGGTCTCCCTTTCACATGTTATAGTTGCTGACATTGGCACATGTATCTGAACTGTACATATATATTCAAAAAACCTGGTTGTGGGTGTTATCCCGTATGATTTTACAGGAGGGCGCCCTCGCTGTACAAAATACTGTCTCCACTCTTGCTCTCCACCTTGCCTCCTTTCCCACAGTACTCCCCTCATATTTTTTGGAGAAAAAGGAATCTGGAACCATTTTCCTCTCTTCTGCTTAGATGCCTGCAGACGTTCCTTTCCTCTCCAAATTCACGAACACACACATGCAGTAAAAGTAACACATACACACACAGATGGACACGAATGAAAATACACACAGAATGGTCTCCTTGGCTCCCCAGGTACTTTGTGGTTTGCATGCTTCAAGGCAGAACATACACAGTGACACACACACACACACACACACAGTGTCACATACTTAATCTTATGGGGTCTTAAATGCTGATCAAGATTTTCTCACTGATGGCTGCACCATCACGAGCCAAACCGAGGTTCCCTCATTTGATTTAATTTCTCATTTTTACCTTCAACCGCTAAATGTCCAACTCTAGTCTGTTCAATCGTTACCACAGGTTGAGAGGAGGGAGACGTGAGTGAGGGGATGATTATAGAGGAGGTCTGAGATGCAGGCAGTGTTTGAACAAAAGGAATATATCAGACGGACGATAAATATTGCTGGTAGCTTGAAAACACACCCACTAACACACACCCACACACACACGCACGCACACACACACACACACACACACAAGTACAAACATTAGCACACCTCCATACAGCTCCTGCTGGGCACAGAGTGTTTCGCTGGGGATTCAAACAAACTGCCTGCGTAGCTCCTTAACAGGCAAGTATCCGTTTGCATTCCATTTCTCGTCTGCAAGTTTTCACATTTACAGTATGTGTCTGTGGAATTCTATTTGGTATGATGAGGCACGATTGCGTAACACACCAAATCTCTTGGCAACCTGTTGAACATGTGCAACACTGCAGACATGCTGATCAAATCAATTGTCCTGATGATGCAAACGTTCTTTGTAACTGCTCTTTTATACTGAAACAGAGTCTCTGTGAGTATAACTTTGTGTGCCACAGGTAATACTCAACAATAGTACTATTGCCTTTTATTTCACAATCATTTAATATTTGTTGACTTACAGTGTGACTGCCATATATACTTGTATATATACAAGACGAGTCATGTCCTGAATTACAGGAGACATGCAGCATGTTTCACAAGCTGACGGACTTTGACATTTAAAATCATCTGACATCTTGCAGGATCTGACCAGTTGTCTCCATGGGTGTCCTGTGCTATTCTTTGCTGGCGCTGCTGTGTGTTTTTGACACAGCCTCGGTCACCTTTGTGACTGACACGGAATACGGTGGTGTTCCCTTGTGGATCAACCGCTTACTTGGTGAGCCCAGTGTGCTGAGCCTGCAGGGCCGGATGGACCCAGCCTGGTTTCGAGCCAATAATCCCGATACCTGTCCTCAACACTGTGACTGTCCCATCCAGTGGCCCACAGCGCTGTACTGTGACAGCAGGGGTCTGGCCGACATCCCGGACCACCTGCCCGCCAGAACTCAATACCTGTTTCTGCAGGTAGGAAAAGACGAACATCGGCACTGAGTATTTGTCATATTTATTTCTTGTATCATACAGTTCGCACAATATCTGACCTCAGCACAACAATGTGTGCTTTGGTTTAAATGAAACTTGTGAAAGAGATCAAATCCATCAGGCTTTGTGTGCTGTCGTCTCCAGGGCAACAACATTTTGTCCATGCCGTCCTCTGTCCTGGCCAACATCACAGGGTTACGCTGGCTCATCCTGGACCACAACCAACTGAAGAGTGACAAGCTGGACCAGGCTGTCTTGCAAAACCAGACCCAGCTGTGTTACTTTTTTGCCAACCACAACCACCTGAGTTCAGTGCCCAGTGACCTGCCAGCTGGTCTCAAACAGCTGCGACTGGCCCATAACCAAATCAGCAGCATCAGCCCCGGAGCTCTCAAGAACTTGCAGAACCTGACACTGCTGTTGCTGCAGGGAAACAGACTCAAAGCCATCACTGAAGGAGACCTCAAAGGTAGTGGAAGAAGCTTCACTTCCTTTATGACAAATGTCCTGATGTTTGGTTCTAAGTAGTCAGTTTCAAAGGTACATATTTACACACCTGTGTTTCCTCCCCTCATGTTGCAGGCCTGCTCAGTCTGAATCTCTTGGACCTCAGCGGGAATTTGTTCTCATCCGTCCCTGGGGATTTACCGCCCTCTGTGCAGCAGCTCTACCTGTCCAATAACTCCCTCTCAGGGCTAGATGAAGACAGTTTTGTTGGATTCCTGAACCTTAGGCACCTTCGTCTGAGTCATTGTGGCCTGCTGAGCCGGGTCATCCACCCGCAGGTCTTCAATTTCTCCAGCTTGGTGGAACTGGACCTTTCCTATAATAACCTAACCACGACCCCCACGGTCCCCACCACCCTGCAGTACCTCTACCTGGAAGCCAATGAAATACAAGGTGAGCTGTATTCACACGAGGCAAACATTCACACGCACATCACGTAATGCCGTTGCCTTTCACACTGTGAATGTACGGATGACTTCACGTCTGGCAGATTTCCTGCACATGCGAACGCAGTCATGCATTTTACAATTCAACAGTAAACTCTTCTTGTGACCAAAAACCAGCAACGATATTAATGAGCTATGTGTTTGACTACCTGGGGAGGTCAGTTGACACCTCACCCCTGCACTGGGGGAGAGGGGACGTGGAAAATGTGACAGGGTATGAAAAAAAGAAATGAACACAGACGGCCTTCATCAGTGCTAATGTACTGGATTGGATTGGAGAGGTCGCTGGCGATGGGAGTTATGGATGAGAGAATAGACAGCATGGAGGAGAGAGACATGGAAAGAAAGAAGAGGGTGGAGTAGAGAAAGAGGATGGTAGAATGAAGGGAAAGTAGGTTAGCAAGGAAAAGAGGAGATTGGTATGAAAACATCTGTAATGATTTTAGAGGCCATTGTGCCAGATGAGCCAGAAGCACATGCTGTTCCCCTCTTCGAAGTCTCCACTCTCCTCTTGCTCTGTCTGCTCTCAATATTTCTAGACCTTTTTTTTTGACAGGATACCTATCACAGAGCCACAGAAAACATAGTAAAACATATATGATCATTATGAGTATTAGGACCACGTGTGCAGTTTTGGCTCTGGCTAAGCACAAGTGTGTTCCTAAACCAATCAGGCGGACAGAAGGGAAAACACTTCCACAATAACACACACCTCATCGTCTTGCTAGCAACACAACAGCTACGATGAGCCTGCCAAAGCCTACAGTCTGGGCTGAGAGGAGCTCATGGCTGAAGTGAGCATGTGTTTCCTCTGCCTCCGTTTTCACCACAGCACCTGCGAGACTTCTAATGGGAAATGCAGATTCTCTGAGAGGAGGAGGAGGGACACTCTGAGAGACTACGTAGACCCACTTACATAAGACCGATCTCACAATGGATTTGAAATACATCCTTGTGATTTACATAAGAACGTATTGAATCAATTACCTGGCAGCTTGAAGATAGTGATGATAATCATGTGACTAACAGCTCTTTAATAGTGAAATACGGTGTGTTTGCTCAAGAGTTCAACGTGACCAGTTTCTGCAGAGAAGTGGGACCTCTGTCCTACTCCAGGATGAAGATCCTACGACTGGATGGAAACAAGATGTCCTACCAACATCTGCCCCCTGATTGGGTCTTCTGTCTGAGAGTGCTTCAAAGTATTTACATCTGACTACCTCTGACCTTCTGAATGGAATCACTGTATGTGACAGCTTCATCTTGTTCCACAAGGACTCAACATGTCTCAGTTTAATTGTTTTTCTTGTTTGCCAAACCAAGTCTGATTCACTCAAACAACTTGGCATTAAAGCTGCAAAATAAAGATGATTCAATTGTTATGTCTTCAATATGTCCAAGTTGACTGAAGACAGATAGTCAAACTCTAAACGGAAAACAAAGATGCCAAAACTTGAAATTTCTATACCACCAATACATTCCTAAGTGTTTCCACCATTTCCACTTTGTGCCTCAGCATGGTTCAACATCTGTATGTTATTACGGAAACAGGAAATGTGAGTCTCACCGTACACAACACGGTCTGGTTAAACTGAGCTGTCCTGGCGCAATGGGAAACATGTATGAACGGCACAATTCAGTAGCTTTCCCTCGAGACGAGCTGACTCACATAGCTGGAAGTTGTTTAACAGCATCATCAGTCCACTGAGAGCCTCTAATTCTGTAATAATGTCTAACATGAAATCATGAATGGAATCAATCTGCTGCCAAACCAGCGAAAGTAAAACAGATCAGTATCACAATATAACATACAAACTTATAATAAATTGAATTATAATAGATTACTTGTTAGAACAATATACTGTTCATCACGGTATAATGCAAATAATGTTTTATGTTATAACGTGATAAGTTTGTATGTCGTAACAATGTGAAAATATCTTTTTCTAGCAATAAACCCTTCATGTTCAACAAGAGACGTTAAGCAGCATATTTTTTTTATCAACAAAAGCTTCACATTTCCACTTGAGTGGATACCTGAGTAAAGGTACTGAACTATTTACCAATAACTGCTCAGAGTGCGTATTGTTTGTCTGTCTTTCGTGCACCATTTCTAAATCCACTGCCATATTTTCCAGGTGACACCATGTCCTGTAAATGTACTGAGGGCACTGTGTGTGATGGTCCGACCAGACTTATGCAACGTCTGGACAAACCTT
>CAAKHC010015146.1:0-17460 GCA_901007825.1 Macroramphosus scolopax
GGGGGGAGGGGGGGGGGGGGGGGGAGGGAGGGGGGAGGGGGGGGGGGGGGGGGGGGGGGGGGGGAGGGGGGGGGGAGGGGGGGGGGGGGGGGGGGGGGGGGGGGGGGAGAGGAGAGGAGAGGAGAGGAGAGGAGGGGAGAGGAGAGGAGATGTGTAGGTGGAATAATGAGTGGATTGAATTTAATTTGATAATCTCATCCAGAGGGGGCGGCACACTTCCTGTTTGTAAAAACAAACAAAGGATAGTGATGGAAAAGCTGGATTAGACAGAACGACGGATACATTTTGCTCTCTGTTTAATTCCAATTCAGAGCGAAAGGAAATGAGAAACACATATTTTGGGATCCGCTCACACCAGCCATTTTTAGCTCCTGGATCAAAAACTCAAAGGGCAATGAAGGCGATCACGCTCCCTTCCTGTTTGAACTTCCTGTGTTCTCGGAAATGAAACATACATCTGTTTCATTTAACGACAAGAGAACATCTATTATTTACACATCTAATATGGTTTGAATATAAAAAGTGCAATGCTTACCGTTATTTGGGATAATAGCCGGACATTCATTTATTAATTTGGACCAGACAGGATGTGAATCCACCACCGACTCACTGATGAGTAAACGTCAATGAATTCTTAGAATGACTCTTATACATCGATGCTAACAGAGCGAGTTCCGTTTTTTTCACTGCTTTTATTTCGACAGCAGAGCTGCAGCGTCATAATCCAAAGTGTTAGGAAACATCTCATGTGATCTCATGATATAAGAAACACAAGTTAAAGCAGGAGGAGGGCAGGAGATGATATCAGGGATGGATACAGATACAAGTGATCATGAATAATAATCCTCTATTCAAATTGTGTTGGATCTATAGTCTCCAAGACAATTCCAAGTGCTGATTGATGGAGAAAACGGGAACCAGGTGCTATAAACACAAGACAACACTCAAAGAGCTTGTTATCACGCGAGAGCACAGAATGGACATGCAGGCCTGAAACTACACACTGACTCCCACATGCTGGCACACACATCAGACCTGGTAAACGTGCATTCACAAATCAAAGCACGCACACACATGCTGAGATGCATGAACACAAACATGATTCCATGACAGCTCATGATTGTTGACAGGATTTAGGTTCCCACAAACAGCCTCGTCCCGGGTCTCCATCTGCATCCCCTGAGGAGCCAAGCAGAGACAGTCTGAGGCTTTAAGAATGTCTGAGAGCCTCTTCGACCCCAGACTCTGGTCGGACCAGGGACCCAACACACCAATCAGTGTGATGTGAAGAAATCAAAGTTGGCTGGCGAGACAGTTTCAGACTGTTTTTCTGAGATTTACACAGAAATAAAGAGACAAAGGGAGAAGTGGGTGTATTGGGAAATTATAATCAACATGACAATAATTTAGATTCCTCATAATGTTTTCAGCACCGCCGCAAAACACTCCCAGTTTCAGAGAAAATCCTCCTTACAACAGTCAGATATTGTTCCTGTCTGCCTTGTGGGAAATAAGAAGAATATGAAAAACACTGGATTTTTATGGCTTTTTTTTTTATCATTATTATTCACGACATCCCATCACTGTTATTATTTCGTGTGACCCTTGCCTGGGGGGTTGTAAACCCCTCGAAATCAGTTCCAAAGAACATATCGAGGGCCACAACACCCCATCTTGTGGATGTTCTTATAATTGCATCGAGCAAGAGGCACTGCTCTTCATGAGCCACTGGCACTGTATGGATAGAGGAAGCTTATTAGTTCCAGGAGACATCACCTGTTCAATAAGAGATACTACACAGCAATTAAAATCTGCAACATTAGTCTTTGAAAGGAACAATGAATAAACTTAATGGGCAGCGTCTGCGCCTGGCTGCCATTAGCAGTAATGATGGAAGAAAGTCTGCAAGCTCAGCACTTTCTATCGAAGAGCAGAAAGCATTTGGCCATCGTAAAGAAAGAATAAGAGGGAGTGAAAGGAGGCTGTTGTAGGTAGTTGGAGAGGTCTTCTGAGAATGCAATGTTATGACAGTTTTCCTTTGTGCTGCAAGCAACACTTTAATACGGTCCACCTGATGTCTGCTGAAGGCATCCTGTCCCGTCCTAAATCCTCCACATCATGGACCCGGTCACCACGTAGACACTTCCTGGTTCCCACCTGCAGGGCAGACACGCTGTCGCTCCCCTTGCACAAACACAGGGCCAGTCAATGAGGTGAAAGTGTGGTTTTCCCTTCATGAAGGTGGGGGTCATGGGAAGACCCTTCCAGGAACAATAGATTCATGCAGATAGTTATTTATAGACATAGGCGACGTGGTGATGAGATCACCAATACCGGCTATCACAAGGTTCCTGGTACTCTGAGCGGGTTTGATGGCTGTGCCAGGTGACTGGCGGGGTTCTCTGGTAACATCCTCTTCCTCCTCTCTCATACCTCACAGCCGGGCGCTTCCTTCCCATGTCTCACGTCTCATATTTTCCTGTCAAAGTGTTCTGTGAGTCATGCTTGATGTGCGGTTTGAGTACATCTGTAGCTGCCACACAAATCATTTTGTTGTCTGGGATACATTTTGTCCATAATGCATGTGTGTGCACGAGTGTGTGTGAATGTGAAGTAGTGTCACTTGCAGCCTGGAGTCAGTGTTGGA
Organism: Macroramphosus scolopax; assembly: GCA_901007825.1. NCBI lineage: Eukaryota > Metazoa > Chordata > Actinopteri > Syngnathiformes > Centriscidae > Macroramphosus > Macroramphosus scolopax. Next base: position 2,648 of record CAAKHC010015146.1, read on the forward strand.
ATCTGCACGCATCCGTGCATTTATCAAACAGCTAAAAGTAGAATTCTGTGCTCAACTTTGTCTCATATTTGGTAACTTGTTCGGTAATTTTATCAAGGGAGCTGTGCACATACTCATGGAGTAAAATAACTGAAGCATTTCAACCAGCGGTGTCGGGGAGAACAGACCTGCACTGTGTTGCATCGTTGGCTTAACATAGTGAAGCAGAGAAAATGAAATGTACAACATGAGAGTCAGGTGTCTGCAAGCATGTGAGGCAGACAGACAGGAGGAGAGAGAGAGAGACAGCTTCATGAATCCTGACCGGCGGCCTCCAGGAGGGAGTCGGTGTGCTGGGTCACCCCACGGGCACCTGTCATACTTCACCCGGCACTTCGGTATATATACAGTAGTGTCGAGTATTTGTCCAAGAAACATGAAGTATTAAGCAACAAGCTCGTTCTGCAGCATAAAAATCAAAGTGTTCAAAGACGGGCCGGCTGTCACGCTGTTCACATGTTCATTGTCCTGACGGTGGGTGGTCACTGTGGGGAGGTGTGGCGTTTCCCTTTGTTTACTACATAACTCCTCTGGGGATAAACCACAATGTCTCTCTGACTCCAACCGCAGGGAATCAGGGAGAACTCAAACCACATTCCAGCTAATTCTCCTCCTCGACATCCGTGTATGTAAACAATATTTATGCTAAAAATCTGCTCGTCTTTGAATGTGTGTGTGAGTGAGTGAATACCGTGGATGTGCATGTTAATATGATGCGTGCACTCCTGGTGACAGGGTTTAATGTGCTGTTGTTTGTTCTTTGTGATGTCCTTTGCAGATGTCCCACATCCCTCTCAGTTTATGTCCTGTTGATATTGCCAGTGCAGATGTTGCTGGTTTTCTCTGCTTATCTGGCGCTGGCTCGCCTCCGGGGCTGAAAGGCCCGGGACACTTTGTGTTTGGGGAACTTGGCCGACACGTTTGAAGAGCACCTGAATTTCACATTTCGGTCTCCACTTGAAGCCTCAAAAATAATGAGTCGTTAAATGTTGGAAGGTGAGCTGAGCAACCTTAACAAGGAGAGTTTAATTGGGGAAAAAAAGATCCACCTTCAGCTCTCTGACCCTGCTAAAGTTTAACGCTTTAACACATTTTGTCTTTCACCAAAATCATAATTTTCTAGAGTGAAAAATGTCCCCTCAAATGTCTTGGAAAGGCTGAGCACCACCTCAGAGCCAAACCACGCTTGTGTCAGTTCAGACAAAACATCCCGAGTCCTCTGGGAGGACTGGCATGCTGGAACACATGTGTGCTGGTTATTTGTGCGTGAACACGTGCTTTCGTGGCGTCTTTTTGCTGGGTCCACTGGGGCTTTCCTCGAAGTGCAGACCTCCCTTAAGGAGTCAAAGATCGAGTCCTGTGAGAGAAGAAGCGAGCTGGAAGAGGAGTTTGGAGAAGTGAGCGGAGATTAAATAAACAGAGGTGATGATGACTGGCTGTCATAACCACTCATTTAATCTCTCAGGTTTATGGGTGCAGCGTTGTGGTCGTCACCGGGAGACCTGCCATGATAGAGGAAGGTGCTAATAGACGGGTTGGACGTGATGGTGTGTGATGGAGAAGATGGGGAGGGCTGTAAAGGATGATCAGGTGACAGACGGGCAGTAGATATGCTTGCTATCTATTAGGGGACAATTCCAGGTTTAAGGCATGCATTACACCCTGTGATGGATGCCTCAGAAGAATCTATTGACTCCAGACTTTAAGCACAGATAGCAGGTCCCCCACCCTCCTCCTCCTCTTCAATGAGAGGACCTGCAGCTTTTCTGTGGCTGTGGCGATGGGAAGAACAGCTGTGCGATTGAAACGTTGAAAGACATTTCCATCTCCTGCAAGACAAACGAACTTTGTGCTGCAGTGCCGCGCGGGCGGCCTCTGTTGATAGGAAAGGCACACCAACAGCTGGGACCGTTGTGTCACCGCCTCAGTGAGTCAGCATTAAGAGGATTGGATGAAACAACCATGAAAACATGCTAAAGCGTTTACAGATATACGCCGAGTGATGAGTATTGAGTGATGCACTTCCTGCCAAGTTCTTGCCTTTGCTGCGCATGCAGAAGAACGAGTGGTGTCATCTTACGTAATGTTCAGATGCAACAGCTCTTTGGACGTTTCCAACGGTGAATTATAGAGCGACACTGCTCAAGTTATTTCTTCTATTATTTCCTTGTGTGCTAAAAGTCATGTGTATAAAGATGTAGGGCAAATGCGCCGCTTGTTAGGATATAAAACTCCACAAAAGAGCAATGGATCAATGCTCCCACAAAAAGGAGCATTGATCCATTATGAGATCTAGTTACAAAGCATTTATGGTCACAATCAGAAAATGCTGATTGGGTCTTATATTGGTAATCACTGCCTTGCACATCGATGGAACGAGAGAGCGACGCTATCTGACGAGCCAGGGGAGTGATGAGGATGTGTTGGTCCACCTTCATCACCCGGTCTTCCAGCTTTGAGTAACAACTGCTTTTCTTTTTTATTTGGAGCGTTTTTTTTACCAGTTGCCACGAACATACTAAGCAAGTCATGAATCAAAGACTGGCAGGACTTGTTGGATCGGCCTTCAACTTGATTCATTTGGCAAAACTGTGGAGGAAAATGGGAAAACAGCCCTGTCACCCCGAACGGAGTCGACTCCATTAGGGGTGACATGCTAGATTGAATCTGTTGTAAAATGAGGTGCTCTTTGTTCTTTTCGGGCACTCTAGCAAAGGAGTAACTACAATCAGCTGTGAGATGTAAAAGCGATGCAGCGTGGCCGCGTGCACACGTGTGTGTCTGTGTGTTGTTCAAATGAAGAGATGAAGAGCAGGGACGCAGTCCTGGCTGCGAGCAGAATGTTGTTTCAATTGTGTTGGGAAGTCTTAAATGGGAACCAGAACCTGAAACACACGCACGCACACACACACACACACACACACACGTAAAATTGGAAACTTACTGAGACCTTTTATGGCAACATTTTTCATGCCAAAGACTACAAGATGCATGAAGCTGCGAGCAGCACAGCCCTCTCCGATTTATCATCGTCCCATCCAGTGTGATTCACAGCTCACCGTTTATTGATCACATTACTCAGCACGCTCTTGTGCAACAGACGTTCGCTTCAGGAGCAGCTGCTGGAATAAAAACAAACAACTGATACATCTGGTTCGACTGCGGGGGGAAATGAGTCCCGTTGAATTGTCTGATTCATCATCTTTCACTAAAGTTTTACCCACTTTTATATATTTTCTCTTCCGCATCGCTTTCAAATCTTGTAGATTGTCACTTAATAGTGTCCCAGCTGGGCGGCGGGGCTCAGGGGTTATTGGACGTTGTACAACGTCGTATCTGCTTTGATTACCGGTAGAAAGATGCTATACAATTGGACACACCTGTATCGAGGACCTCACTGCCATCAGTTCCGTATATTATTAATATAATAAATAGCCATGTGCAGCCGTCCACTTGTAAATCTGTGGGTAACGATTGTGACCCCGACATGGTTTATGAACCCTGTGCTCGGATTTGTAAACTGATTTACAGAGTTACACATGACTTTTCTCTCAGTAGATGGGATTCATCACGGTATATTTACTGCTTTAATTAAACCAGTATGAACTTTGACTTTCAAAATATGAACTCTTTTACACCCGTCTATATTTAAATGAAATGCCCCAGCCCGAGCCGCCGATGGTTTATACCCACCTGCAACACTAGCTCGTCGTAGCATTGCTTTATCCTCCTTTGGATGAGGTGAAGAGACAGAAAACAGAGATCTCTGAGCGATGTGCCTTATTGATGTAAAGGTAGAGGTAGTCGTCAAGGGTAGTGAGCCCTCAGAGGCCCATGTATCTCCGCCAGAGGGACTGGAGACGGACTCGTACGATCCTTTCCTGGAACATATGGTGGCAATCTTTACAGAATGTTGGGGTGCAAAGAGGGAAAAGGAAGTCAAAGGACATGAAGTAGAAAAAGGAGGTAAGGTTTAGGGGGGTAGACGGAGGAGAAATGGGTAAAGGGGTATAATTCACTTCCAAGAAGGAGTCTGTTTTTCATCCGATGGAGGTTGTTTTCAGTTTTACTGCAAGTGTAAGATGAGATCTATAAAACATTTTTGCGGCATAAATCACAAGAAGAGAAAATCCCGCATGTGAGTGTCACAGTCCTGCTCCTTATTAAGTTAGGATGCTCATGCTTTTTATGCACCAGATCTCTAACATGCAGCGGAGCATTTAGCACCATCGTGGGTTTATGACATTGTTTTGGAAGCGAACTGGTCCCATTATAAATTCTTGCAATGAGGGTCTCTTGATTCAGGACGTGGATGCAGCTGGAGCCTTTCCACCGGACACACCCAGCGCTGCCTGACAGTCGTCAAGCTGTCACGTTAACAAGCATACAGCATCGTTCAGCTCACGTAATTAGGTGATGTAATGTATAAGAACCTCTAAACTAGAACCATTAAGTTGCACTTAAAGTTTTAAGAAGGTCTAATTTGATGCCATTAATCTTCCTCCATTTGACCCTGCTTTGAGGTCAAAGGTCATAAGTGAAAAATGAACATTGACCAGCCGTCCACTGATTGACCTCCATCTAATCAATAAACCGAAAGCAAGCAGACCCTGGCTCCATGTATGAAATTGCACTATAACGGTAGAGTAGGATTGTAAAACAATCTGAGGTATCGTTGCATGCGATTATGTTTTTTTTTTCTCCTTTGATGACTTCCAACCTTAACGAAATTCATGCGTGCCGTTATAGGGTGAAATGCTTGTATGCTTTATAGCAGAATTATGAAAAGCTGTGGTCTGGTGTTGTAGGAATCACGTCGCTTTCACAGGGTTGTAAAAACATGAAGCAGAATTTGGTTCTGGGTTGTGTCTGTGTGTACATTCCCCGTGAGGCTGCGGCAACATGGAGATCAAAGCCCAACTCTCCTGGGAGGAGGATTTGCTGCTGTGCTGGGGTTTGGCACTGTGACTCGTACTATGGCTTGATGTTGGAGAGCGAACCGCCAGGTAGGGTGTGTGTGTGTGTGTGTGTATTTATGCACCTTGCACTATTGTGCACAAAAAGCAAGTCCATATAATGTGAATCATTCAATTTTAGGGTGACAACTCAAGGTTACGATAAAGGTTACAGTCGTGCATAATTATAATTAGAGTTGGTCTCCAGGAAGTGAATGCAAGTCAGGGAAAAGTCCTTTGAAGTGGTGGAAACAGGAGAGTGTGTATGAGAGAGGGGGGACGAACATTTTGCAGAACAAACTTCATTTGACAAGAGTTCACAAGTTCACTCGATTCTGAAGAATTGCTGTTGACTTTTCAGATATGCTGAACATGTCCGACATTATGCGGCTCGGTTCAGGAAGAGGCTACGCTGATTTGAACAGCTGAAACACCATGAAAAAGAGTCCGAAACTTTCCATTAAGGCCCACCTGCTCTGAGGGGAGCTGACTGTAGTCTGTGTTTTACATTATCACAGATGTGTGATGAAGATTTAAAAGTAAATGGAAGATAAATGAACCAGTTATATATTACAGCCCGCGACTTATGGTACAGCTACACGTAGTTACGGTGAACCTAATTCGAATTACAGAGCAGTTTCAACATACGGTATCATCCCCTGGTTTCACACTCCCAGGGATTGTCCCACTTAGAACCTCACAGCAGTCGCATCAGGCTCTTAAATCTGTGCTGTTGTGGGGGTCCAAGTAATTTGCTCATCACTCCCCAAGATCTGGATGTAAACATGTGCGGGGAGCGATGAGTTCGGAGCCGAGACGCCAAACTGTAGCCGTGTTCTGCTGTTGTAATCAACATGTAAACGTGAGTTGCCTGACAGAAATGGCGCGACGCCTTCGAGCTAGTTCTGACGCTAATCAGACGTAACACGCCAAACTGTCCACATTATCTACCACCACTCTCCCAAATTGGCGTTGCATTTTAAACTAAAGGGAATTCCCATCGAACTTGACCCCGGATGACCTCCATGTAGTTGCTGCACATTCTACTGAATCTTTCATGATAAATGAATGTTGAGACCAGTGTGGTGATTTACCACATTCACACACAGCTGTGGAGCAGTTCCAGCTCCCTCACCCTCCTCTGAGCCCCCGATCATCACGCCTCCCAGGCAGAGGCTTTCCAGTCAAGGGGAAGACGTTCACTGTGTTGGGAACTCGGATCTGAAAGAAGCTTCCAAGAGAAGTCCTGGGGGCTCGAGGCTGGGGGCCCCTAGCTGGGGGCCCCTAGCTGGGGGCCCCTAGCTGGGCTGTACACCTGTATGTTACATAGAAAAGAAACTGCTGTCCCTGAGTTATAAAGTGAGTTATGGATGAACCAGGGGAGGGGGGGGGTTTGCTTTGGTGTGTCACAATACACCGTTTTTCTCGCTCACTTTCCCTTTTTCTCCGTCAGTCCTTTCCCTCACAGTTCTGACGCACTCTCCCGAGCAGCGGGGTCTCTCCAGAGCGCTGACACCATCTGGGAGGAATGAGGGAGCTGGATGCTCTGACAGGCACAAGCACAAGAGCACGAGTACACATCAGTGCTCGCAAACATGACTGATTATAGGCGAATGCATGCGCACATCACTACACGGCCGTCTCTGTCGGTGGGATATCTGGCAGCAGCGGGTGGTTTCAAAACACTTACTGGAATAAGAGTCATCCCCAACGCCAAGGCCACATCGCTTTGGAAATGTCAGCCATGGTTTGAATTGATAAGAAAGCAATAGCAACTGTCGGTGATTAACCTTTCCAATTGAACTTTGGGGGGTTTGGTTTACAGTCGTATTCACACCTCCGTGAAACCGAGAGTCTCAAAGGTCAGAACAAGCAGGAGGAAACGCACTCAGACATCTGGGAAACATGTAATAAGGCCAAGTGGAGCCCTCAGTCTGTCTGTCTATATGTGCTCATCATGTGATCGACAATTTAACCATCCCGAGTTCACTGCCTCCTAATGCATGCTGGGATTGGCTCTGAAGCTCCTGGTGACCCTGAATAGAATACGTAGGTAATAAATAATGAGTGGATGACTGGAAGAGCTGGAATATTATGCACAATACAGACACAGTGACACGTGTGATGCCTGGATTGAAAGTGGTCCACATGCTGGATTCAGATTTCATGCCAGAGGAGGTTCTGCATGACTTTGTTTGGCTTGACTCGAGTATTCAGCTTCTTTGACTTTGATTGTGGAAAACTGGGTCAAGGACGTCTCACTTTTCATGTTTTTCTGGTGAAGCAGGCTTTATTTACAGTCGGTACTTATTATTTTACTTTCCATTTGGTACCGCGCTTCGGTTTAAAAATGTTGAAAACATTTGATGCCAAAACATAGTTAGGAGACCGGAGGACAGATGGAAGTGAGCCATATATTCTGGTACACCGCCGAGGGGGAATAACAGGGTTAAAGACCTTGGTTCACTTCACTGTTTCCATTCACAGTTTGGACAATCTGTAATATTTCAACAAGTAGATCGTGTTTCCATGTAAGCAAGTAAAGTAATAAAAAATATTCTTACTCATACGTGTCACATATTGTAGATAAGAAGGAGAAAATACTGGATGATACAGGGTGAAGACGTATATAGTAGATCTGTCCTCCATGCAGTTATCACACTCATATTCAAACCTCCTTATAAATAGACCCGACCAAGTTTGGCCTTTGAGCGTGTAACCACTCGACAGCAGGCGTCCTCCACAGTCAGTCAGTGACCAGGGACAGGTGTGTGGTGATAACACGCTGGAGTTGCTACTTGTACCTGGCAATGCAGAGTGCTGACAGGAGCCGGAGGAATCATTTTCACTATCATTTATAGCGACGTTTCAGGATCAAAGCATTGCCTGCGTTATTGAACCTGGGCCCGGCGGTAAGAGGAGACGGTGTGCATGACTGGCACACGAAGCGAGGCTATCCTGGAGCTGAGCCGTCTCTGCTTACCGCCGTCAGAGTCCATCCACCTGGATGCAATATCACACCGACCACCCTGTATTTAGAACAGCCTCCAAATACCAGACACTGATCTTCTGATATTTTAATGGAATGTGTAATAGAGATGTTTTTATTATGCTTCCAGACAAAACAGTCCATGGGGTGACGCACAGAGGAGTAAAGACAATCTTGCCCCAATGGGTTTGACCCAGTGACCTTCCTTACACATTGCTGCTCCTCATCACACACGGACGGACTCTGGACTCCCCTCAGTCACGAGGTATTTTTGATGATTGATGACCCACTTTCAACCAGGCCAGAATGGGGTTTACCGGCTAAGCTGACAAAAGTCCTGATAGAGGAACAATCCAAGAGTGACTTGGAGGACGGGAATGCCTTCCTGAATCTCCTGGCGTGCAGAATGTCGAGTGGCATGCTTCAGCTACCGGCCAAATTCCAACAGCTGAGCCTGCTGACCAAGAACTGTGAGTCCACTATACTTGTGGGGTCCGGCAGCATCGTAGGGACCCAAAAGGCTAGAATGGTTGTTTTTAGGGTGAGAGCTAGGTTATGTTAGTGGTCGGCATGTAGTCGTGATGATAACAGTTGGGGGGAAGAGGCTCGGGAATGTATGATGTCATTGACAGGTCCCCATGAGTAATCTAAACCCTGAATGTGTGTGTGTGTGCCTGCACCTGTCAATGAGTGCAGCTAACAGCATGCCGGCGTGTGAGTCAGAGTGGCGTCTGCTAAAAATGAGTGCAGGAAGCAGTTTGTCTTCCTCATTTAAACCTTGTAAATGTAAAGTTGGCTTTTAAACACTGACTCACTGCATGAAGCATGTCCTGGTACAGTTTTGCACCATTTTTTTAATCATTAGCTTCGATGTCATCAGTGCCATGTGTCCGCCACAGCTCGTTCTTGCATAATGCTGAGTTGTGACATAGTTTTGAGATGAGAGCTCGGGATATTCAAACAAGCTGTGGCCTCATTTACACAAAGAGAAGTTGTACTAGCCACCGGGTTGCCTGCACTTGAATATTTGCATCCATCTCTGCTATCTCTGACTCAAACAGGTTGAGGAATACTGACATATTTTGGACATTTTGTCTGCAGCAACACCGCCCGTTGGTCAGGGACATCCACCGTTGTTGTCGCCAAACGGCTCAAGGCATTTCACAACAGCGGTGCAGTAAAAATAAGAAATGTGCAATTAAACAACCAAAGCTGGAATGTGTCATTTTGTGTCTCGGGACTTCCTCGCTGAGGTTTGGTGTTTGGTTTCCCTCTTTCTTTCCCGCTCTGACTCACGCTGCGAAAACAAACTCTCACCTCAATTTTCCAATCACAAAAACACGGAATGTATGAAATCAAATCAAAGCTTGCTCACTTTGTGTTCAGTTTGTGTACGATAAGCAGGTGGTGCTCTGCTTAGTGTCGCAATCACTCAGTCCACTAAATCAGTGTAAGTTGTACTGCAGCTCCATTTCTGCAGTTTATTTGAACAAGAACAGGAATCCGTTGGGTTAAAGCTTTTAGCACTGTGGGTATTACATCACTACTAATTGTGACTACTAGCCTCCTTCAAAGCAAACATGTCACCATTGCTTTTTTCCATTTACAACCCCTGACAACCTTCCGATCCGGTGGGAAACACTAATGTACAGTCAGAAATCACAACTGTGGTGATGAGCTTACAGTATTCTGAACCGGCACCTCAACAGCTTTTGACTTGTGTTCCCTCCTGTTGACGAAGCAAAGAAGCATGCACACGTCCGTGACATCATCACAGGGGAACACCTGACACTGATGTGAGTGTCCATAGGTGGACCCAGGTGCAGGAACTGCAGTAAACTGATAACTCTTAGGGAACATTTTTAATGATGTTGTTATACAGTGAAAATAACAATCTGAGCCTGTTTCAGGGAACAAACAAACACTTTAAGTTGACAGACTTCAACATGGACAATTCCCCTGCTCCGACTTCTCGCTCAATATTGGACCGATCACAATAACGATGGTTCCTATTAGTCATTTCGAAACAACCACGAGGAAAAACATGGGCCAAGTTGAAAATTTTGGATTCATCTTTAAGGCGGATTTAAAAGAAACAACAGAGCTAGATCGCCGTGATCTGGCCTTGCACGTCATTCCAAAGACATGCGGCTCTGACTCAGAAGGCTCGGCCTTCTCTGGATTCTTGGTCTTGGAATTGTTCACGGACGTCTGTTGGAGGATCCCAGGCTGCGTTCAGGTTCGTAAAGGGGTTCGTAAATCTGTGATGCAATCAGGGTCCAACTGCAAAAAGTGCTTTAAACGCAATCAAGTTAAAATCTATTTTTATCACATACGGGTTAGCAATGTACAGATAATAAAATAGGCAACGGTGACATGGATTAATTGGCTGTAAAAATCTTGAGTTTAAGCGAGCAATTTGCTTGTTTTAGTTCGATTTTGTACTTAAGTTGATCATTTTTCAGTCATTTTTAGTTCTAAAAGGTATTTTTTGCTTATCCTATCTTATTGTCTTCTTTCCTGTCTTCTGCCTTGTCAAACAGGTTAATGGTTAAACAGGATTTTGTTCAGCTACTGGGGGTCCTGCTGTTCCCATGGCAACGGCTCCCATAGCCCAGGTTGTGACCTCACAACCTTTCACCTCTGATCCAAATGTGCTTTCACCCATTGAAGGACAGTCAGGAAATAAAGTAGAGTCCTGCCAGGCTCCAAATGTGGCCGGACACAAACTGGAGCTATGAATAGCTTGTCGGTTTATTTACCTCGATGGCTGTGAGCTACAATCGGTGGCAGCGCCGTAACAATATCACCAGTTTCTTTATTAGTTGTTTGACGTGAACACGCCCTCACTTACCAGACACGTTGTGAGCTGTCAACACTTCTTAAGTGCCAAATTAACTGACTTATTTCAAAGTTGGCAAGAGTCATATCTTTTGTGAAGCCCAAGCAAGTCTGACAGCTCGGTATACAAACTCCAGACACACTTGCTTGGCACAGGATGGACGGCCACTTAGGGAAGGATGGCAGCAGATTCTCAACAGATTCTTAATTGAGCGCAGCTTTTGTGTCATCGAACAAAGATCCCACTGTGCTATCTCCACATTCTCATCCTCTAAGCTCTCCTCCGGGCCTATCAGAGGTTCGGGCCGCCCATAGAGCCTGAGGTCAGTGGCTAATGGCTAGATAATGTGCGGATTGTTGTGGTGGCAGGACGAGAGGGGCAACACGGGGCCCGAGCCAGCGGGAATGCAGAGCTGTCCCTCTGCTGCAGACACAAACAGGAGCTTTGTGAGGAGACAGAAGAAGAGAGGAAAACTACTTTCTGAAGCGCCACATCATACCTAAGCGATGTTTTTATATGTCCTGGTCCTGTTCCATTTTGAAAATGGACTGCTCGTTCTACAGGCTCTGGGTTATTGAGTGCTTTTATGCAACTCATTGCCAGAGAGAAAAGCTCCTCTCTTACTCTGCTCTGATTGTGATCTTTCCCAATATCCAACGTTATGCCTCATTATGTGTGTGTGCGGTATGTGTGTGTGTGTGGGGGCGGGGGGGGTCGTAACAAGTGCACATTGGCCCAGGTCTCATGGTCCTTCCTGAACATCACTCATAAAGGAGGGTCAGGATGAGGGTGTGGGATTGAAGTTTGAAAGATTGCTGAATAAGTGGTTTCCCTCCTACCCTGAAGCTACATCCCCTCCTGTGTTTATCCTCCAATTCTCCCTCTCTCACACACACACACACACACACATACGCACACGCACACAGACACACACACCAAGCTGGCCAATCAAAGCACCGGCTGTAATCTTCAAAGGTCATAAAGATGTGAGACTTTCCTCTGCGAGGCTTCCTTCAAACCCCTCTCAGGGCCCGACTTCACAAAATCACCTCCAGCCGAACGTAACGACTTCACTCCTCCACATGTTCCGAGAAGACACATGACGGTAGGTTGGACGACAGCATGTTCCCAGCTCCACAGGTAGGAACTACACAGACGCAGTGTAAGACACCGAGACTGTTGAGGGCAGGAAACACCTACATTTGACTCCTTTGACGATATTCTGCCAGAACGTAACTCAGAACTGTGGATGCTGAAAGACGAAGAGAGGGGAGAGACGAACGCTACGAGCTTCAACGACTTCCCTGTGAGAAGCCAAGACGTGCGTGTTCCTGGTACAGCCCTCCAATCACTGCTTGGCACATTTTGGAGCGTCCCATGACACACGTTAACTAATTACTCTTAATCACATTCCCGTCTGGGCAGGAATATAAGTGTGCCTCTGTGACGCTGTGGCAGTCACGACTTATTATTTGCATCAACTGAGCTGCACCAAAAGCAAAGCGAGCTTTATTGTCCAAATTGATTGCAGTGAATAATGTTTATCTTTGTGGATGCAAAATGATCTTGTGTGTGGCTGTGTGTGTTAATTTTAGATTTTGCTACAGTTGGCTACCTGAGGTGTTGTGCGGAGTGTCCATTAAGGTTGTAATTCCTGCATGGGGAAAATTAATACATCTCCTGTGCATCGTGGTCAGCGGACGGCTGGTTCAGACCTCAGTAAATCCAGGCCATCGGTGGTGTTTACTGACATCGCTCACCGACATCGCCACAGGAAATATTCTGCCGACGTGGAGAACAGGAGGGGGATTGAGGAGGTATTTCAATATAATCCACGGACTGTGTGGGAAAACATATTTTCAGTGCGATGAAGCAAATGTTCAGAGTAAATGGGGGGGCGGAGCCAAAGGAGAGACGGTGGGAAACGGGACAAAACACTTCGACCTGTAAATCGCACCTGTAAATTTGTAAAAAACTGATTTTGATATCCAACTACTACTACAACTACTATTTCTACTAATATAGCAGTATCATCAATAGCAGCACCTGTACGTCCAGTACGCTCGGCACGAACAGCACCCGGGTGTCACATTGACCTCCGTTACATCCGGCTGAGTCCGGTGTCGTTCAACCAGATCATGACTGTACGTAATAAGAAATGTTGCTGTGTTCCAGGAAGTGTGTTTTGTGAAATGTCGTGCTTCCAAATGTCAATTCCTTGGACGGCAGTGGTGATATGAAATAATACAGCGTGCTCAGATCCTGTTTGACAGCTAAGTTTAACCAGTAACAGATGGACCTCTCCTTGAGAGTATTTGGTGGTTTGATTTCCCAACTTCTAATTCTAGACCTCAGCTACGTTGCATTTGACTGGGCAAGACGGCTTGCAAGAATAATTATGGGCATCTGAAGAATTTGCAACTTCAGTGTATGTACTTTCTAGCAGACATGGACTCGGGGAGTGCGGGGACTGTTTGCCATCAATCATTTCCAGCAGGGTCACAGTGCTTCAATAAGCCCATCCAGAAGAGAGATGGATCTGTCAGCAGCTGGAGTGGAAAATACCTGCAACTCGCTCCAAAACAAATACCGGCTCAAATCTTTTGGACTGATTTCAAACTCAGTGCACCAGGTACTGCTTACGTTGTGGAGACATAAAGCTGTTTGCACTGTCAAATCGTGGGTACTTGCCTTCATTATGGAGACAAAAGTCCCCATATTATAAATCATTACATCTCCATGTGTGTGTGTGTGGGTGTTCCACACCAAATGATGGATTAAACATGTCTCTCTAAGCTTCTTCTCTCAACTCATCCGCCCTCGTTCCCATAGGCAGGCATGTGTTTGTGCAACTAAGATGCACCCGAGTCGGATGGTGGAAAGAACGTGGCAGCACATTGTTGCAAATAACAATGAATGCACACACACATGCACAGACGTTGGTCCCCGGGGGACAGTGTCCTCTGCAGAGAGTCTGCACAAGGAACAAGGAACGAGGCTTCGAGCACTGTCATATACTGCAGGTCCAATTCATCCCAAGAGGAGGCTGCAGAACCGGAGCATCAGGCTGAAGGAGCAACTGGTTCAGCCGCAGTGGTCGGCCTTCAAACATGAACACCGAGGAGGAATGAACCTTTCTTAAATAAATGATGATGGAAGCAAAATCTACACACACACACACACACACACACACAGAGCCAGAAAGCTCCTGTTTGGCGAATATTGTGAAAGAGCCGTTAACGTGTTGGGTTTCATTTTAAGTTTTTTTGTCGGAGCAGAGAGTTAGCGATGTTTTCTAAACCAATCCGATGAAGTCAAAGTAACGAGCTGCACATTTACCAATACAGTTAAGGACCTGTGTTTTCTCTCTAATGTGCGTCAGACGTGGAGAACTGCTCAACCGATCCATTAGTGGAAAGCTTTGTGATCGAGTTTCTGTTTGTCTGCTGCCATTTTACTGTAAGTGGTTGTCTATTGCATCCGGCTTATATCGTTCAATTGCCGCACGTACACACGCACACACACACATACTTTTGTGAAGTCAGGCCCTGAGAGAGATTCGAGGAAGTCTCACATCTTTATGACCTTTGAAGCTTCCAGCCAGAGCTTTGATTGGTCAGCTTGGCATGTGTGCGTGTGCGTGTGCATGTGTAACTCTAACCCATTTCAACCTTTCAGTTTCAGGTTCGACTAGCCTGTGTCCCATCACCCTCCTCTCTCAACCGAGATGTCTAAACCCAGAATGGCATCACCGTCAACACCGCCCTGCACGCACGGACTGCTGACTCATGCTAATGATATAACGGCGCCGTGTGTTCTGACAGCAAGACAAGAGGCAAAACACTCGAGGGATTCAGACAGCTGAGGGTTTGTGGAGATCTAAATTCTAGCAGGTTTTTTATACCACTTGTTGATAATACTCCGCGGACAAACAGTGCAATCCCTATTTAGGCGTCCATTCTTACATTAGAAATAAGGAACAAGTGGG
>CAAKHC010015148.1:0-18375 GCA_901007825.1 Macroramphosus scolopax
CACATTCCTGTCGGTTCCAGCTCACCTTGGCCTTCAGGGAAATTAAAAAGTTTACAAACTTGTTACACAAGTACTTGGGTAAGGACATCCATATCAAACTAAATCTGAGGGAACGAGCAAAGTGAAGAAGAACATCATTTAAAGAATGGCAGCAGAATTTGGATAAGCAGGCATGTAGGAAACATTGACATGCAATCTTAATTGAGTTGGCAGTGTAAGAAATAAAGAAGGAAACAGTCGAGATGACACTTCGGTAACCATCCATTAAGTCTTTGTGAGCATTGCCAAGTACCTGAAACTGTATAGTGTTATTATATGTCATAATGCATATTGGAAAGAGTGGACATGATGGAGAGAAGGGAAATATTAGAGGTAATAGGAACTGAATTAAAGGACATACTGCAGTGGGGACATTGTCGAAACTGTGAATGAGTCAGGGTGGCAGTAATGCAACAGCATTGATACAGGCTGCCGTTAAATTCCACAACAGAAGAAGAAGACTTCTCGCGAGAGTTGCGAGTTGCCTTCCACACCAAGCCACTTGCTAAGTTGCACACCAGACGTCATTATTTTTTATGCTAAATCTTTCGATACCAATAACAGCATAGAAGTCAGAATACGATGCCTTTGCCCGTGCAAGTCTTCAACTTTCAGGTAAGTTTAATCCATTGCTTGATGTATCGTTATCTCTGGAGCAAGTGGAGTAACGTTAATGTTACAGCTAACGTTAGCTAGCTCAAGCTACAAAATTGAACTAACTTCCATCATTCATGGTCACATTTTAGGAGCATGTTGTAATGTCACATTAAAACTCGCATTTTGCTGTATTAAGCACATTAATAATTAACTATACAGCACATTTTGAGCTCAAACTAAATACAAATAATAACGTCAGTTACGTTGTAAGTGAGGCTGATATTTCGTGTTGGAGCGTTTTCGTTGAGAAACCGAAGGGTTTGATAGCGTATCGGTTCACTTGATCATACCATATTAGATCATTTCCTTCAAAATGTAATGAAATGCTTTGCATTCATTTGAAGCGAGCAGTTTTGAAAATGAGTCTAGGACAGAAGGGTGACGCACTGATTAAAGGCCTCCACAGGCTAACAACATTGACGTTAACTGTGACGATTTCAGTATTGTTGTAACATGACACAGGCAAACCGACACATGAGGCTAGGAGTTAGCTGTCAGAAAGATTCGGTCACTTTAACTTCGAGTATTAAGCCAGTGCAACACATTACAACGGTTTGTTTATGTGTGTAGCCTTTGGCTAACAGCTACCCATATTTGGTAATGCTCAGCTAACTTCCTGCTATTGGCAGATAGCACAGCATTTTTGGCGTAACGTTAAATTACCTCGCTTGCCACGGAGATCATTTTACTTTCACTGATTGAATCTGACTGTTTTTTAAATTGTGTGGTCTGTTGGATTTCTTGTTTTATTTCAACGTCAATAATCAATGCCTGAAACTAACGTTGGCTGTTACCCTCTTCCACTTTACCAACCTGTCAATGTTAACCGATAACTGACTTGTTAACGTTGCAAAGCTTTGAGACTCTATGAAACCTCTATTTAGTATGATGTACTTTGCTTCTTGTATTGTGATGCCTGCTAAAGTATGTGCCTGGTGTTTTTCACAAAGGGGTCTGTGGAGCCAATGCAGATTGATGCAGACCCACAGGAGGACCAGCAGAATGCTCCAGACACCAACTACATAGTGGAAAACCCAACACTGGTATTGACTAACAAATCGTCAAACACACTATGCAGAATTATTTATGTCTGATGTCTTAGTGGTGTTGTTGTAAACTTCTTTTGTTAAGGGATCCAAGGGTCTCTTGGCTTGACAGGTGGCATCAGTAGCATAATCCAATATTTGCAAAAACTCGTCAATAATCATGCCCTGATTTTAATATGCACGTTCACCCGTCACCACATCAGTCCTGTTGTATTTTTGACTAATATCTGCAAGGAACCTCTTGATGTTGGTGTCCATGTCAGGTTTTTCCATTTTTTAAGGCAAATAGGTGTTTATTTATAGTTGTAACTATTTGCCATTTAATAGTAATATGGATTACTTTGATTTTCGTTTTTGTTTCTTCTTTAGGCTACTTAAAAGAAAAAAAGACTAAACATTTGCTCATCTGTCTCATGTGAGCTTCAATGAAATATTTAAGACATTTAGACAGGCAGTGGGACACAACAAGTAATCTTAAATAGACACTTGGTTGTCTGGGGAATTGTGATGTCAATTTTTAAGACTAAATTACTAATTGGTTTAATTGTAAAACCATCTGATTTATTGATATATTTAATTGCTAAACAATAAGTTTGAACAGCATCGCAGAAAATAAAAATGACCTTGTTTATATAGGCCACCAAACCCTGCTATAGCAAAATACAGGGGACAATAATCTAACTGACCAAATGGACATTTTAAAAGAGCATTTTTGACGTCTCCCTTATACGTTTGACCTGTTCCTCTTTGTCCAAAGGACCTGGAGCAATATGCGACCAGTTACAGTGGATTAATGCGCATCGAGAGGCTTCAGTTTATCGCCGAGCACTGCCCTCAGCTCAGAGTGGAAGCCCTGAAGATGGCTCTTACATTTGTCCAGAGGACCTTCAATGTTGACACTTACGAAGAGATCCATCGCAAACTCACGGAGGCCACAAGGTATTACTGAGATCTCCGCACACACGCACACGCACACGCGCACGCACGCACACACGCACACACACACCAAAGACGCAATGACACCTCTCGCACACACACACACACACACACACCAAAGAGGATGACAACTCTGCACACACACACACACACCAAAGAGGATGACAACTCTGCACTGTTTTGCAGATACACCCTGGGTCAGAGTTGTATGAGCCCTGTCTAGAAATTCCACTGTAGAAGAAAGAAGTCAGTGTTGTCCAAGCCTCTGTGGGTCTAAATCAGTCCTCGTCCAAGTTAAAAGTGGACAAGGCTTTAGGACTGGGCAGTTAAGATAGAAGCATCAGGAATAAAATTCGAAACTTTAATACACTGTCCATATTTATCACATGACTGTAAACACAATCCACACAACAGTGTTGTTTGAGCTGTTATCTTATTCACTGGTGCTTTGAATGTCTCAAGACAGTTGATCAATATACTGTCTAATATAATGGAGAAAATTGACCCAACATATATGAAGACGGAATATTTTACTGTAGCCAAAAACACTAGTTAATAGCTAATAACAATCTATGTAGGAGCCTTAAAGCTGAACAGAAGTAGTGATTTAATTTGTTCTGTAATTTGTGCTGTATGACAATATCAATTGATAAAGAAATAAAGTTAAGTCTGTACTTTGTTATCCATGCCAGAGTCTGGTGACATGCCTTTTCACTCTTGTGAATTCATACTTAAGCATTTGAACATGTAATGGAATCTGTCTTCCTTACAGGGAAGTTCAGGGTGTGCCAGACACGGTACCTGAAGGCGGGGTTGTTCCTCCTCCTCTGGACTCAGCCTGGGCCGAGTCCACCAGGAAAAAGGCTCTGCTCAAACTGGAGAAACTGGACACTGATCTTAAGAATTACAAAGGAAACTCTATTAAAGAAAGCATCAGGTACGAAGGCAGAAAGCTTTGCATGCGTTTTGTTAGTGTAATCATTATTAACTGCACAGAGAAGTGTATATGTAAGTCGAACAGAAAAACATTCCTGCACTACAGTAGCTGCTGGCAACCCTCACATTTGGAAAGCTGCTGCGTCAGCCTGATTAAGAGGAAGAGTCACCTGAGAGTGACCTGTTCAGTACGTTCGTTGGCATCTTGTTTTGACCCTCTGTCCATCCTCCCCAGGAGAGGCCACGATGACCTGGGGGACCATTACCTGGACTGTGGTGACCTTAGTAATGCCCTCAAGTGCTACTCCCGTGCTAGAGACTACTGCACCAGTGCTAAACATGTCATCAACATGTGCCTGAACGTCATCAAGGTAAAGCAGGATGACACCACAACCTAGTGGGTGGAGTTAAGAACGCTCCTCCCTCCCTGGTTTTATTTTCTAATGAATATAATGATCAATTATTTCATCTCATAATGAGGTGTTTTCAATTTCTCATGTGTTTGGGTAGAAAATGTTGCATTTATATTCCAGTGGAGAGAAATGAAGTGAAAACGGGTCAAATATCTCGAACGCGTCCTCACTGTAAAATCAGCTGTTCTGAAATGGTGCAAAGCCCAGATTCTCTCACACATTTACAGCTGCATGAAGAAAACGGCAGTTTCCCAGAAGCTTCACAGTTATTATTTTATTACCAATAGTCAATAACATGCACATATTACCTGGGTGCCTGCAGTGTGCTTCATGATTTACACAGAGAAGCAGTCATCTTCAGTCTCATGTTGATATATTATAACCAACAACGCTGCTAAAGATGATGTGTAACCCAGCGGGAGTGCGCAACCATCTGCTCCTATCAGAGCCACAGATACCCACAGATAACCAGGAAACGTCTTATTGAGGCTGATCTATCAAAAAGAGTTTTATGAAATGTTGTCAAAGTTAAGTCACCTCTATGTTTTACATGAAAGCAGCATGTTGGTAGAATCCATTGGAAGATTGTCAGTGATTGGCCTCGTGTATGAAGGAGACCGTCTGCCTCTTTGTGCCCACAGGTTAGTGTTTACCTCCAGAACTGGTCCCATGTGCTGAGCTACGTTAACAAGGCAGAATCCACACCAGAAATAGCAGAGGTGAGTTCCATCCTTTCATCCCAGAGACCATCTCTCTTTCAATGCCAGCGGTTGTCATAGTAACTGTTAAAAGCAACCGACCAAAGAAAGATTAAGAAACGGTGTCTTTAACAGTTGATTTTAATATCAAATATGTCTTCAATTGATTTTCTCTTTGCAGCAAAGAGGAGAACGAGATAGTCAAAACCAGGCAGTCCTCACCAAACTGAAGTGTGCTGCAGGTAAGACAACAGAACCTGACGTGGAGTTCATCCATCATAACCTGATGCCAGATCATGTTTTCAATGGCCTGATTTCTCATTAGAAAACTGAGTAGCAAAAGACGTATAGACACCATTAGAATTGTATTTCTTCTTGTACCTGATTCAATTCTGTATAATATCTGGTGGATACAGTGGTTGGTAGAGTACATCATTAGTTAGGAAATCCACTGCATTCACAAGTCTTTCTGCTCATGTTTCAGGCTTGGCGGAGTTGGCCTCTCGAAAATACAAACCAGCTGCAAAGTGCTTCTTGCTGGCTTCCTTCGACCACTGTGACTGTCCAGAGGTGAGGTCACATCAGCTGTTCACACCTTGTTATCACAACCCGATCCAACAGGGCACCATGTGCTGCTACCCTGGGCAGGGGTGATATGATACACTCCTAGTTTGACTTACACTTCAGTTACATGTTCCACTGACACAAAGCTGTCATGTCAATAGAAATGTCTTCCTGTCTTCAGTGGTGGTGAACAGAAACTGTATTTTTCAGACAAACGTTGAATAGCTGAGCTCTGAGGTTTGGATGAAGTCATCCCATGTTCTTTACTGGCCAACCTGATGTGATGTGTATGTTTGTTCAGCTCTTGTCACCCAGTAATGTAGCAGTGTACGGAGGCATGTGTGCTTTGGCCACCTTCGACAGACAGGAGCTCCAACGTAACGTCATCTCCAGCAGGTAGGTGACAACGGTCCTCCAAATCTACACTGATCCCGGACATTTGACATGACATTAATCTGCATTCTATTCTCTGTCCGCAGCTCCTTTAAGTTATTTCTAGAGTTGGAACCTCAGATCCGTGACATCATCTTCAAGTTCTATGAATCAAAGTACGCTTCTTGTCTCAAGCTGCTGGATGAGATGAAGGTAAGAGCAGAAGCTAGGCTGAAGTAGATATCAATGGAAGCTCTACGGGATGTGATGATTCTTAGCTCGTGTGTTGATGACTAACTGTGGTGTTGGTCCTCCAGGATAACCTCCTGTTGGACATGTACCTGGCCCCGCACGTCAAGACACTGTACAGCCAGATCAGGAACAGAGCCCTCATCCAGGTAACACACACACGATACCGTCTCCTTTTGAAACAAATTATAAACGCATTCAGTCTTCAGTTAGCGGCCTGCTAGCTCCACAGGGTCATTGGGGATGAGCTTCAAAAGATCTTTGTTGTCTCAGCTCACCAATCACATTGCAAAGACATCATACGTTTGTCAGAGCGATGGTCAGTAAGAGTTAGGATGGTGCAGCTTTAGCTTAGCTTGTGGCTCCATTAGCTATCCTGCTGTAGCTTCATTCCTCCTGGGCGAGGACATGGCAGAGAAGCCTCAGAAGCAGGGTACGAGCCTGAACACCCCTCGCTGCTGATTGGCTGGAATCTTGTTGTGTGGCCGTCCGAACAACAGCTAGCGGACCGCGAGGACCGTTTCATTGAATCTGACTAAACCTGTCTCCTTCTCCTATCACTTCCTTCATAAACTGACATCAGCTAGTTTATTTCCACAACCGAACATTTCAATTCAAGGCCATCGGGTTTGAAAAACTCTTCAATTTCATTTACCAAGTAGAATATTTATTGTTTGCTATTGTGGATGTTTGACACTGCAGGGAGACGTTCTACATGATCTGTTAACCAAACACAAGACATCATGTATCCATCAGAGAGGCAGCAAACAGTCATTACTGTAGCTGCTACTTTATATCTGCATACACTTGAAGATGATAATTGATGGTTAACTCATTAATTGTCTGTGGCTGCTTCAGTTGAATTAGTTTCATCAGGGTTGATTGTCACTGACAGGAAGCGTCTGAATGTGCTACACTTATAAATCACTGACTGCCATATCATCCCCGACCCACTGATCATTAAGCAGGTATTAAATCACGTTGAGTGGGCTGTTCAAAGGTCTAGAATATAATTTAATGAACACGGTAGAAACCTGCTCGGTGTCAGACACCTTTGTAACGACGAGGTCTAATGTGAAGCTCCTGAGGACGTTTCCATTGAATGGATTGTTGGAGTTTAATTTAATGAATAAATATCAAGTGTCTTCTAGTAGCATTACAGGTGTGTGTGTGTGTGTGTGTGTGTGTGTGTGTGTGTGTGTGTGTGTGTGTTCAGTATTTCAGCCCCTACGTGTCAGCAGACATGACTAAGATGGCTCAGGCCTTCAACACCTCAGTAGCAGCTCTGGAGGACGAGCTCACTCAGCTCATACTGGAGGGGCTCATCAACGCTCGCATCGACTCCCATAGCAAGGTCACACACACACACACACACACACGGTACTGTTGAACGGAGTCACTTCTCACTTCAACTGCTACAAACTGCTGCTCTGACATGTTCCTGACAGATCCTGTATGCGAGGGACGTGGACCAGCGGAGCACCACGTTTGAGAAGTCCCTCCACATGGGCAAAGAGTTCCAGAGACGAGCCAAGGCCATGATCCTCAGAGCTGCTGTGCTGCGCAACCAGATCCACGTCAAGGTACAATCCTGCTTCCTCTTCTGTCTCTTCTCTGTGTACGACAAGTCTTACTGACTTGGTATCACTGGCATCGATGACCTCCCTTGTTCTGAGTGTGACGACTCAACATACATTCTGATCCTAATGGACTCTGAGGTCGATTGTTTTAGGATTTTAGGTCGATCCCACAGCAGGTCTTTCCCCTTCTACACATGTGTTGTGTGTTTTCGCTGCATTCAAGCAGAGCGTTACATCTGCCACTCAGTGGGTGTGACTGCAGGGACTTCACCCACTGTGACCTCACATTCATCAAAGTTAAGGAACAGACAAGACAATCGGTGGCTTGATGAGGTCAAAAGGTCAACAAACTGACCGCCCTGCTCCACTTTTGACAATCGGTTGTTACATTGGTGTTTACGAATGATCGATACCAGTTTACAGTAAACAAGTTGACATTAAACACGGCAGACGTGTCACAGTGCTTCACTCCTTGTTTCCCCTCCTCAGTCTCCACCTCGAGAAGGCAGTCAGGGGGAACTGACGCCGGCCAACAGCCAGACGAGGATGAGCACCAACATGTGAGCCTGCAGGCAGACTGGAGGGGAAACACACCCCCAACCACCTCACTCCACCCCCGACCCCCCCACATCTTCTTTCTGTGCTGAAGACGGACGACAGAACTACAATGTAAATACTTAAATGTTCGGAACGATGTCTGATATCAGATGTCAGATGCAGGGAAACGCCTCCGTTAGCTTGATGTGGACAAGAGAACAGATGTTTGGATGAAAGCTCGGCACTTGAGCTGTAAGTTACTGGCAGAAGATGCACTTTGCTCTGCTAACTCATGATGGAGGCCTCAATAACAGAAACAAGGTTTTAAAATAAAAACACCTACCATAACGTCCCTGCTTGTCTTATTTGACTGTTCTTTCCAGGACCACATGCAGTCAATGCTGAAACTGACTTCTTAAGTTTACTTAAAGAAAATATTAGGCTTCAGTCTGAGTTATTTTTAAGATTTAATAGATCTTTAATACAATACAGCTGCTGGATGATACAAGGACACAATGCAGTCTGGGCATCCTTTGTGTGTTCAAGGCTCATTGCAGGAGGTGTTTGATAAGGTTGGGCGTCTCGAGTCGGCAGGTTTGCTTCAATGTGCCTCAGCATAGATGTTGTTGAGGTGGGGTACTTGTGTAGGTGCGACCGGGTCCAGAGGAGACAGACAGACAGACATGATTCCTGTGGAAGGACAGAAAGAAATAGACAAACACAAGAAAACCAAGATGATGTCATGCCAGCATCTGTCACATGATTCCTGTGTCTGATTGGAAAAGACAGAGTGACTGACAACAGATAGGAAGAAGATGACGAGGGGAACAAAAGGACTGGCAGAGGAGAACCGAGGATGAGAGATAACACAGCTGCAATTATGTTTGACAAAAGCGTGAAGAAGGAACAGCATGAGTCAAAGTGAAGCGTCAGTCGGAAGGTCTGTATTTAGCAGGGACAGTGACTCGCTGTCTGTTTCATTTAACACAGGAATGTAATCAATCAATCAATCAATCAATGCTGATGTCTGACTCAAACATGTGGCAGAGCAAATGTTTGATTTGGACTGTTATATTTTGCAAAGGGAGAAATCTGGAGAGTCACAGTCTTCACAGTCAGGACACCACCAGTCTCTAACACTAGAGGTCGCTGTTTCAGCAGCAGTTGTCCCTGAGCCTTCACCCAGTAACTATTATAATAACCCTGGTGACTATTTAAGTTACTCTGTGGTTCTGATGGTGCTGCATCAGATTCCTCATGTGATGTGACATCACCAGAGACAGTAAGATTGCAGAAGGAAAACTGGCTGATCAGTCACCGTTCTGTTCTACCTCACGCATGTGTGGATGTCTGGTGCAGAGCCCACAAGGACACACAATGTTTGAGACACACAAGCATTTGATTTACATTTTACATCTTCACGTGGGCCACGAAACACTGACAGAGCCTGTTTCTTCTGTCATGGTACACGTGTCATCTTTCACATGGATTGTGTGTTTAAACTGTTATAAAATTAAATATAAATTCAATGTAAATTCAACATATCGTGCACATTGATAAGGAGTCTCTCCTACAGAAGCTTCAGCTCGTGTTCTATAAGCATTCCACCGTGATACTGGACAGCCAGCTGACAATCGTCCTGAACTACAGTGGAAGAAGAACGTGTAACTTGTGTGGTGACATAACAGCACTGAGACATCCAGGATGCTTCACCAGTGTGAATAGAGACGTTTTCCAAGTGAGACTCATCTTAGTTTCCACCTTAATGTGATGCTTGACTATAGAGTCTGATAATAGGATAGTGAGATAACAGCTCAACTCCTGCAGCCCGGATCGATCAGCCGGGGTGCAGCCGAACAGGATGAAGGCTCAGACATAATAGATGATATGAAGCAGGACCGAGTCTTGTTAGTAAGTCAGGAGAAGGTTTGTTGGAGGAACGCTGCCTCGGGGTTGAATGGCAGGGCACCAGGCTGCTGCTGCAGAAATAATTAGCTTCCTATTAACTGGCTTTATCTTGTTGCTGCTAGTGGTGTGTGTGTGTGTGTGTGTGTGTGTGTGTGTGTGTGTGGCCGCAGGATGTGTATTTTTGCATGACTATTTTCACTATTCCTTTAATTCCAGACTACAGCGCCTCAGATAAGGAATCCGTTACCCGACAGCGAGAGCATCAGAACCGGTGGTATTTTTATACCCAGAGAAAGAAAAGATTTATTTTTATGGCATTTCTGCCTCAGTGGATCGTCGGATGGTTAGAGGGGGAACCTCTTCATCCTTTTCTTCTCTTCCTCTGCTGCCCGCTCCTTCCACATGCAACTCCATACAGAGGCGTTTCACTAATACGGATTATAGACGGTGGGATGATACTTCAAGATCAATAAACCTTATTGGGGCTAAGCCTCAGTGTCAGGAAATATGTTGTGTATCATCTCTAATCTGAGCACAATTAATGGATCTATTTTGATAAAGGCCATTTATTTCAGTGAAGAAATATCCAGTTTCACAATAAGTGTGTATCTTTGGTTGACAGTCGTGTAGTTCTTCTGCAGCCCAATAAATATCTGATATCTTCACCCCCCCATTCATGTGGATTCTGGGTCAGTAAGTGCACCGCGACATGACAAACACCCTGACAGGATCCTCCGTCAACAGAAAGCAAAGTGAGCAGTTATTGAAACACCGGATGAAACGGGGACACGTATCTTACCTGCTCCGTCTGCAGCTGCAGTGTTGTTATGAACTCACTCAGCCACCAGGTGGACACAGAGCTTCACTCCCCTGAACCACCTCGTACACAAAGGACCAGAGACAAAGAGAGAGAGTCAGTCAGGTGGATTACTGTCAGGGTGATGCTGCTCCTCACATGTAAGAAAGACTCGCTCTTCGGGGAAAAGGGATCAAATGCTCCAGCACAACGGTCGGTGAAGAGGGCTGAATCTGTGTGATGGAAGGGAAGTAATCCAAAGATGAAAGGAGGCCAGCAAGAAGGGATGTGAAGTGTGAGATTTGAGAAGAGGATTACTCACAATTAGTCTCAAAATGCCAAACGTCCATTCAGGTCTTCACTGTTCTCTGAGGGTTTAATTTAACCTGTTTGTAAAATGACATTAATCAGGCGGTGATGGATCAGTGATACCTGAGCCTCCTGTTTCCTTTCTACGACTTAAACAGACAAGACAATGTTTGTGGAATCATTTCCAACAGTTTTTGCACCTAAATCTCCGTAAACATTATGATCAGCTGCTACATTTCTTATTGTTGGTTTGCTCTGATCCAAATCGTTTGATGAGCTTGACCCTGTAGTTCAGTTCGTCTTCAAACCAACGAGCATCCCTGCAGACATCAGGACACTCTGCTTCACGGTCAGGTGACTGGGTCAGGACGTCGTGTCCATTAGCTGTGGTGATGATCTGGGCAGGACACCAGCCTGCGGTGCACCAACAGAGGGCTGACAGCATCTTCAAGACCTGACTTCAAGGACCCGTGTTGAAGACGCCGTGCTGCTCCAGACTCTGTGAAGAAGACGTGTTGCCTCGAGGCGACAACCGAGCAGAAGAAGGAAACTAATATTGAGAACATGCTAACGTTCAACAAGTCGAACCGCAGACGTGTTCGGTATATTAAAAGTCTTTTCGTGCCATCTGTTTGAATTCATCTGTAGGGTATGTGGCTGCTGAATACTTCATCATTTATGAATTATGCATCCGACTGGTGTGAGTGTCGATATCCACTACGGGAGGATCCGGGTTCACCCACACTCCCGAGCATGATGGGAACACTTTAATAACGTCTGTACCGACGGAGAACCGTTGTTAGACTTCAGGCAGAGGAGACACAGTCAGAGGAGACACAGTCAGAGGAGACACAGTCAGAGGAGACACAGTCAGAGGAGACACAGTCAGAGGAGACACAGTCAGAGGAGACACAGTCAGAGGAGACACAGTCAGAGGAGACACAGTCAGAGGAGTCACAGTCAGCCATTGATGGGGTTTATTTGATTGTCAGAACAGAAAGTACAGCAGTGTCCCACCAGGTTGTCCACTACAGTCCAAAGGGACAGTGTTCAGTCAACAAGACGTTTTGGACAACGTGGTGAAGTCCATGACGGCCGTGTTCTTTCAAGTCTTTATGATCCGGCCAGGACGACACACAGTTAACAAGATGGACAAACATTTGAGGGTACAGATGTGCCCCACCGTCCTGGGCGACAGGCCATCTATTTCTCCTCTTGCTTATCAACCTGTTTCCTCAGTCCAGACGGACAACAGCTGCACAGCTCGACTAACACGAATCAGCAGCTGAGTCAGGCCCGACTGACTGAAGGGCGACTGGAGGTGCCTCCACACAAAGTGTGTGTTCATTGACAGTTTTAATCTGTTCAGGATTGACCAAGTCCGTCCCAATAGAAGGGCAGCGTCCTGCTGGCTGTCCACCTGCACCACGTGGTACCGTCCTCTCCATACCTTCCTCCTTCTCCAGTTCCATTGCAGCCGCCTGCTCTTCTCTCCTCCTGTAAGGTCGGTAGAAAAGGGAGAAGCTGCCGTCTCATCCAGGGTGGAACAGACTGAGATCTGGTTAAGATGTATAGACTCAACATTTAGGATACACGGGCCTGACGGAGGTCCGGGGAGTTATTAGTGATGGAGATTTGAATCACTGCTGTCTGTCTGTCGTCTTGTAACCCGATGGTGTCGTCTCCTGTGAGGCTGAACATCACTATTGATTTGTTTATTCAAACCGATTGGCCCGGTGATTCTCTCTGATAACTTGATCCCTCAGATATTCTCCTGTGGTCCAGGAGCAGTTCTGTCCAAGACTTGTGAAACTCTAGATGACGGCGTTGTTCCGGATCTCTCACAGTCCTCGGACACACTCGTGTGATAAATAATAACAGATTTCCTGCCCATCGTGTTGATGCTTTATTACACTCCCGCAGTGTGTGACATTGTTTTTGTCAACACGTATTGAAGGTCTGGGTGACGCTGGCTCCACCAGTAGGTGGCAGTATCACAGTGTTTAGATCGTGATGTCAATAATTCTCCAGGTTATCGTACCAGATGGATCTAACACTGTTCACGCTGTCTGATGATATCATGTGTAATAACAGATTGTTTTTGCTTCAGTGCTCCCGGCTTTAGGACCATCCAGTCATCGCACCGCCTGTGCTTCCTACTTCTACCCTGTGCCTCCATCACTGTCATTATCACCAGCATCATCATCATCATCACTGTACCTTCCCCTGCAGTCTTCAACGTGTGGTAACAGCGAGACGTCGTTGACATCGGTTCACTTCTCCTTTCGGCCGGATGTTTCAACCACTTGACAACAATTTTTTTTTTCAATTTTGAAATATTTGCATCATCTTCATTCACCCACAGCTTGGAGAGAAATGGCACTAATATTATACGATTAGTCGTTTGGCAGTGAAATATGATTTAAATGTGAGCACTCAGCGTTCAGAGACAGACAGAGATGTTATGAGAGCAGTTAGGAGGCATCGTCGCTTCGTAACAGCCGACCCGAGGACACTGGATTTTACAGTTGTAGTCAGTTGCAGATGAAACTGTGCCGAGTTCCTTTATACAGACTGGTAATGCAGAATAACAAGAAGGTTCCCGGCTGTAAATGGACAGATGTTTCTTCTCCCTGTTGTTGCAGCTAATTTGTGTCTCTGATCACTGTGCTGCTCCTCTGATGACCCCGATGACACAGAGTCTCACCTGACACATCTCTTAACATCTAATCCCTGTTCGTATCAGGGCGCACAGAGGACTTAAACATCGTAAAAAATGGCTGCTGTCAAGAAGGAGCAGGGAGGTTGGATCAGATAGCTGCTGTACCAGCTCCGCACAGAAACACTGTCCTTCAGTCACTGAGGGCTGCGGACGGAAAATAGAAAATGAAAGGAGCGAGAAAATGGAGAGGGAATCGCCTCGGGCCTGGACAAGCACGCACAGTCCAGCATAGGCGTATTACACAGAGTCACACAAGTACTCAGCCATGAGGAGACACACACACAAACACACACACACACAAACACACACACGGATAATAGCAAATAAAGTCATAAATACACCCAGAAACACACACAAAGACCACCGTCCCCACACACACAATCACACGACTACACACACACTCACAGGAGTGATGGATGGCAGTAAGATCAGGCAATAACAAGGCCTTATGGGGCATGGAGAGGAGCTCCCGCAGTGGGACGCAGCGGCACACAGTCGTACTGGAGGTCAGATCCCTGCCAGCTGATCCTTGAAAGGCAGCATCTCTATCCCGCTCTCACAATCTATGCATCCGTCCTTGCACACTGACTCAGAGGTCAGAGTTCTCTGCAGTATGTTATACATCATCGTGAGAACGCTGTCAGTCATCATACGGATGGGATGAAGATCACATGTGCATGTCAGACACGGCTGTGGGCTGCAGAATCTGTAGAGACTGAACTGAGGATTAAAAGAGAAAAAACCATTTGACTGAAGTAGATCACCATGAGGAGCCTCCTGTATGAAGGAGATGACGCCCGGGGTCTCGACACTGGTGACGGTGAGGGGGAACGTTGCTTGATGTCGGGACGACTTCACGGCAGGGAAACTTCTGAGGCTTCTGGAGGGTTTGATTGGAGTCGGCCAGACATGTGGGGTGGAGGTGGAGGTGGAGGTGGAGGTGGAGGTGGAGGTGGGTTGCAGCATCCTCACAGGATGAAATGACAGCAGAGGAAGACATTTAAAGTGTGACAGCTTACGTGTGGTTGACAGGCTGTGACTGGACGAAGAGGAACACCATATTATATGATGATGTCATATTAAATGATGCAAATGTTCATGATGTCAGTTTCAGACCATTTGGGGGGGGGCGGGGGTTGGGGGGGGGGGTCTCAACACTTGCTCTCCCCCAGTTGTTGCTTATCTTGTCTGTTCGGTCCACCAAGGTTTCCTTGGTCCTGGTACCTCCAAAATAGGAGCCTGGCTAATTCTACTGCAGCCGTGAACTATACGAAGAAACGATCTGTCGATAGACTTTTGTACGTCAATCTTTGCACATTTCACCAAAGTTTGATGTCTGTATTTGTGGATGACACCGTATGAAAGGCAGAAAGACTCACTCCTTCTTCCTCTCTGAGTGAGTCTGAGTGCTTCTGAGTCTCTTAAAGCTCTTTACCTTGTCAACAGTTAATACAAGTTACAGTGAAATGAATAGAAAGTCTCTTTTAGTGCTATTTTCTAATTGTAAGTCATTGTTGGAGAGCGAGACAGCAGATCAGCATGTACTGCTCACACAGGCAGCGTGAACCTGACATGTGTTGTGATGGGGGAGGTGGGTGGGCCGGGGGGGGGGGGGGGGGGGGGGGGGGGGGGGGGGGGGGGGGGGGGGGGGGGGGGGGGGGGGGGGGCTGTTGCTGAGGAATCCAGGAATGAAGGCAGGTATCAGGGTATCAGGGTGTCAGGGTATCAGGGTATCAAGGTGTCAGGGTATCAGGGTGTCAGGGTATCAGGGTATCAGGGTGTCAGGGTGTCAGGGTGTCAGGGTGTCAGGGTGTCAGGGTGTCAGGGTATCAGGGTGTCAGGGTGTCAGGGTGTCAGGGTGTCAGGGTGTCAGGGTGTCAGGGTGTCAGGGTGTCAGGGTGTCAGGGTGTCAGGGTGTCAGGGTGTCAGGGTGTCAGGGTGTCAGGGTGTCAGGGTGTCAGGGTGTCAGGGTGTCAGGGTGTCAGGGTGTCAGGGTGTCAGGGTGTCAGGGTGTCAGGGTGTCAGGGTATCAAGGTGTCAGGGTGTTTTTGTCGCCAATCTTTATTTCATCTCTACTTCCTCCTGACGTGATGATGATGATGGTCTCATATCACAATCACACTGAAATACAAATAACTGTAGAACTCAACAGCCTCTGGGGATCAGAGCATTCAACAGATGTGTGGTTCCAACATTTCCTCAAATTAAACGAGGACACAAATGTTCCTGTCAGTATTTGAACTGGGCCTCTCTCCCCGTCTCTGGATACTTCAGCTGATGTTAGAAACCTCGTCCGAATACAACCACATTATAGAAACCACAGTAGCTACCAGCCTCCTACAGGATCATGTTCAAATGGATTCTTGGCTGTTCTGGAAATTAGAAGTAAACAGTGAAGCTTTGTGTTTGCTTTCCTTCTTCCGTGGTCCCACTCTGTGAGGGAGGGGTCGACGGGTTCATGTTGTGACTGTCTGCTTGTGCTGCTCCGTCCTAATGCACCTTCTTCTGTGGGAAACATTTCCATGTCATTATTTCATTAAAAGTCAAAGTGAAACACCAACCAACAGAGCAGCTTTCATGGAGCTTCATCAGGATTAATCACAGTCTCCATCATGCAATTAACAAGGTCATTATTGTTTCATCTAACAACAGACTCTGATATTAACATCACTCCGTCTCACGTTGTCTCTTTTCAGGGAACATTACGTCCTTCATGTTGATATGTTCTTTAGCAAAACCACAGTCATGGTTTCCCCTCTGCTCCTGCTCCACCCCGGCTACCTGCTCTCTACCCCCACCCTACACACAAATCCTCATCCTTTTCTTCCTCTTCATCCCTTCTTCCCTTCCCGTCAATACGCTCCCTGCACTCCTCATCTTCTTTATTCTCCTCTTGCTCTTTCCTTTTGTCCTGTCGAGGTAGCTGGTTGCTTTGTGCCAACTGATGTCTGCCTGCAGTCCACACACACACGCGCACACACACACGCACGCACGCACGCACACACACACGCACGCACGCACACACACACACACACACACACACACGCACACACGCACGCACACACGCACGCGCATATAAACATTCACAAACATCAAACAAACCCGTCCTAATATCATCAGCCAAAGCCATTTTCAAACTCCCTTCAGCATTGCCAGAGTAAAGAGCAGGAAGACATTTACAACGGAGGGAGAGAGGGAGGGAGGGAGAGAGAGGGAGAGAGAGAGAGAGGGAGAGAGAGAGAGAGAGAGAGAGAGAGAGAGAGAGAGAGAGAGAGAGAGAGAGAGAGAGAGAGAGAGAGAGAGGTGATCTTAAGACTCCAGAAACGGAGGAATGTTCCCGGTACAAACGTCCTCTCTGATTAAACCTCCTGCAGCTGATGGACAGACCAGAGCAGGACGTCCAGCCTCAGACGTGGACGCTGCTTCTCGCTCCTCCATGTTTCAATAAGATCGATTCATCTTACAAACCGTCCAACTATGAAGAAGACGTCTCCTCCTGCTTCCCGCTGTGATTGAACAGCTGTGAGAACACAGCTGGAATCAGCTCTCGTTCTTTCATGTTTCTGGATCTTCGTGTTCCTACAACCAGTGTTTGATTATGTTCATTGCTCTCTGTATATTCGGATGATTAACATGTCCCATGTCCTCCTGGCTGCAGACAAATCAGATCTAATGGTGCCAACGACACATCATATGAGCTGGTTACAGGCTGAGAAGACTTCCTGTGGTGCAGATAGGTGGAAGTAGACCTCCACTGAATGTCCTCCTGTGATTGACCAGCGTGTCCTGGAGGAGCTGAGGGACACGTTCCTACAAGGACCTTATAGTTCAAACATCTTCCTGTCTGACGCCGTCAGAGACTCCAGCTCCACATCATCACTGGCTGATGAGCGGTTGAGTCTGTGGAGCCTCTTGGCGTCTGCTACCCTCAACCTGCTGCCCCCAGGACCCCCCAGGACCCCCCAGGACCCCCCAGGACCCCCCAGGACAGCAGCAGCCACTACTGACTCATCAAGGATCCTCCATAGAGCCATGAAGATGTTGAAGGACCTCAACGTCCTCAGGAGGTAGAGACGGCTTTGGCCCGTCTCGTAACCTCCACGATGTCCACATCGATGTCCACATCGTGACCCTGGATGGAGACTGAGGTCAACACCGTCAGTGACCTGCTCAGTGACCCTGTGACACCTGCTGAGCTTCAAGCTGGGACGTCCCACATGAATCATCTGAACTCCACATTCTAAAATCACTGAACATCATCAGTGGTTTGTATTGACGGACTGTGAACGAAGCCGCATGAATTCATTCTTCAGTGTGTTCCGTGCTGTGCAGCTCCGAGACGGATCAATGGTCCTTATTGTGATCATTATTATTATTATTATCAGCATTACAAAAGTCCACACAGACTATTAAATAAGAATATAACCGTCTGAAAAACCTAATTTAAGAGCTGGATGAGAGGCAGCAGTGACTGAGTGTCTTCAGACTGCACAGAATGACAGAACCATTTATAGCCCGGCTGTTTAATCCCACTAAAAGACCATCAATCACTCTGTGTGTGTGTGTGTGTGTGTGTGTGTGTGTGTGTGTGTGTGTGTGCCAGGGAAGCTGTC
>CAAKHC010015150.1:0-13904 GCA_901007825.1 Macroramphosus scolopax
TGCATACTCACATACCTTCCTATATGCATACATACCTCTACCCACCTAACTGCAGACATATGTATACACACACCTACAGACATACATACTCTACCATCATACGTGCACATGTACATTCATATTGTGGATTGGATTGTCGTGGGGTCTGAGTTCAGGAGTCTTATGACATGAGGTTTAGCCATGTCTCTGTCAAAACGAATGCACAGCAGTCTCGTACCTCCCTCCGCGTTGTCAGGTCCAGTCTTAGAAAGTCCAGTTTGTTTTCCAGGGAGCGGACGTTAGAGAGTAGGAGCGATGGAAGCGGCGTTCTCCACGGGTTAGCGTTTAGCTTAGCGTTTAGCCCCGCTCGGCAACCGCGCTTACGTCGGCTCTCACCCCGCGTACGGCGCACCCTGGGCCTGCCTGGTCATGTTCGCAGCTCCGCTGCTGTGGTGGTCCCCGACGCATCTTGTCGTTGTAGACAGAGGCTGCGTAGACACTCCGTTGTGGCACTAGTTACAGTGCCATGATCGCTGTACTTTACCAGCAAGGATTTACGGTCATAAAAAACACTTCTAGTGATAAAAATGCCGGGAGACGATGCGGCCGAATTTTTTTTTTTTTTTTTTTTCATATCGGACAAAATTTCACCGATACGATATAACTACCGATATAAAAAAGAACGCCATATCGGTACCGATATATCGGTGGTCCGATATATCGGTCGGACACTAGTCCTCAGTATTATATTCAGGGGGAAATCTGAGTCTTTTGATTCTCTTTTGTTTCCTAGTTTGATTCTTTTTGTCCGACTTCCGTTTCTTCCGACCAATTACTGTTAAAAAACACAAAGAGTAGACTTACCAAGTTGACTGTTGTGGATGACGTGAACATCATCTCGACTCTGGAAAGACAAGAGACTTTGTTAGTAATTAGAGCAACAGGGGAAACAGACACGTCTTCAAACACCAACCAACATACAGTCCTCTTTTTTCCTGTTTCAACAGAAGCGTGAAGACGCTCCGTTCCAGCTACATCATCAATTCCCTCCTCCTAATCACTAATTAAGACTCGGGGAAATTAGAATATGGAAACCCCTGCGGGTTAGTTGGAGAAATAATGTGTGATACAGCACATTATTAGTCATCCCTAATTGTGTGGGTTTTGGTGCCGGCAGCATTTAGACTCGGAGCGTTCGGCTCAATTAAGGCACTCAACAGTCTTCCACCTCCAGAGCTGTCGGTGCAGGCGGCAGACCACGGAGGGATGAGCAAATCAATCAGCAGCCACGCAAACTTTGAAGAGCTCCCGTTCGTGCCTCCGTCTTTCAGAGGAAATATTCAGGAGAAGGCGAGAATGTGCGAGTTCTGGCACTTTCTAGAATTCTGGAACGAGAGCGGCGGAAGTATTAATAGATGATAACAAACTGAGGCCTGTTTTTGATTTTTCAACTTCCTCCAGACGTACAATCATTTCACTGGCAAGCTGCTGCAGCCCTCAGAGAGCTCGACGAAGTCATAAATTCATGCTCGGTGGGTGTGGTGAACCACAGCAGGCTGGGTGGATGTGCAGCCCGGCGGCTCATTAATTTAACCTCTTTACTTCCCACAAACAGATTCATGCACCTGTCATCAATTATTGTTTTAAGAGAAGTAGATCCTCTCATTAGATCTTGACTGTAGACAGGCATCAGATGAGATCAGGAAACAAAGCAGTTCATGAACAACACGCTCGGAGGTGATTTGTGTGCGAGCGAAAGACGGTCGTCTTCTTGAGGTGATCAGGTGGATGATATCACATCAGGCTGATGTAATTCATCGGGGGAAGACGTCAGTTTAATTGGACTCAGCAGCGTTCGTCATGCCTTTGAGGTTCCTGTCTCGTCTTATCACACACTAATCATCCAAATAATTTCTTTAGCTGCGGAGAGAGGGCACCTCGAGGAGAAGGAACGCACCGTGTAAACGTCTCAAAGAAGATAATAACTCAAATGAAATATTTCACAGTGCTCAGCGCCCATTCATCACGCCACTTCCTGAGAGACTCGCCGCCCGTTGGAGGGCAACCCTGCTACACCACAGCTGCCTCGGTTGTGATCCGATACGTTGGTGCCAAGACTGCAGTGCATTGTGGGAATCTGCGTGCGAGCAATAGAATGAACTCCACAGACTATTTAATAAAATCTCTCAGCGTTTCAACGACTAAACAACGTGAGAACTTTATTTTATTTACATGTTCACTGTGTTTGAATCTGCTGCGAACTACATTAAAAACATTCCAGAACAAAACAGAAGAAGAGCAGAAGTTGGACCTTGGTGGCACTTCAGAGAGACACTCAGTGGATCAGTTGGAGGACGGCTGCTTCCTGGAGGAGTTTATAGAACTAACTGACTGACTCAATAAGACAACTGATAAGCCAGAGTTGGTTATAAAGCTCACGGTGGGTCGAGGGAATCCGACCGGTACAAAGCCCGACGCTCTAACTTTCAGTCCTCGGCTGCACCCGATATCGACCCAACTGAAACATCTTATCTTGATAGATTTTCCAGCTCTATCACCGAGCCGCGGGCCAGAGCCGGTGGGAGCACGCCTGGATGAAGGAGGTGCTGGTGATGGAGGAGTGACAGCAGCAACTTTTTCTCTCCATCTATTGCGGCATCGCTCAACTGGCAGACACGCAGAGGAAACTGTAAATCACCGAACTGTCACCGCCGGACCGAATAAATCAAGAGCTGGAGAGTGACGAGCTAACTGCTTTGTGAGATGTTATCAATTAAATTGATTGCGTGCGTGCGTGCGTGCGTGCGTGCGTGCGTGCGTGCGTGCGTGCGTGCGTGCGTGCGTGCGTGCGTGCGTGCGTGCGTGCGTGCGTGCGTGCGTGCGTGCGTGCGTGCGTTTCCCCCGTCTGTCATATTTATTGCAACATCGTCAGATGTTCAAATGCCAAACAAATGATGAGTTGAATGTTCGTAACGAGCAAACGTGATTGACGGTCGCATGATTCTACACGTTAAAGCTTCAGTATCGAAGCAAGTAGCTGGAGAGCAGCCGAAGCCCACCAAGAGAACTTCTGCAGGTATCCTGACCTCGGCAACAGACTGACAGCTGTTGGTTGACCTTGAAGGGCAGCTGAAGCCCCCCGGCCACAGACATTGTCCTTGTGTCCGAGCCCACCAAGCAAGCTGTGCTGCTGGAGCCTGACCGTCCCATGAGGAGATCGCTTCGAAAGAAACTTTTGAAAGGAAGCTCTCCAAGTACGTGGGACTGGTTAGCAACTGTCGGCAGGCTGGATGGAGAGCGACGTGTCTCCTGGTGGAAGTTGGCTGCAGGGGATTCGCGGCCCGATCTCCGGCCAGGGCCTTCAGTAGTTTGGGTATTGATGGAGAGAAGGAAGAAGACGGCCATCCGCTGTACCACCGAAGCAGCAGAGAGAGCTTCCAGATGGCTGTGGCTAACAAGAGGAGAGCTATGGAGATGTGATCAGCCCCGGATGACCTGGAGGAGGTCGGAGGATGATGATGACTCCAGGAACATCACTGAAGATCTGCCCAGAGGCATCTTCAGCTGAACTTCAGATATTTCCGCCTGTTAAATCAACTCTGATGAGTTCCTGGCTCAGCCATCAATATGTAATGATCTGTTAGTGAGGTCACACTCAGACCAACAGGAGGAGAAGAAAAGCTTATTTACTTTGATGAGACGATGAAATATCGGCGGATGGTGTCGTGTCGTCTGAATGAACAATAAGGCCGCTGCTGCTTTATGTTCCTGGGGAGTGTTAAAGATAGAAGATAGAAATATTAAAGATTGAACATCAAGAAAATCAAGATTCTGCCCCTCTGCAGACAATCCTCGGAGCTGAGTGACACAACGGCTTCGCTTCTTTCTCCGGTAACTGATGGAACATCCTGCGACACGGTGAGCTCACATCACGTCCATCAGTTCCACCATTACTGAGGGATGAATTACTCTCAACTCGGGAGGACTCGGCTCTTTTTGGGCCGTCTGTGCTCCCAGGTAACGCTCTGCTCAAACCAATCTGACAGCAGGCTGTCAGCCATTTGTGGCAGGGATCAGACACAAATAGGTGTCTGCACTGCACATCTGAAGGGGTTAGCCCCCCCCCCCCTCCCTCCCCCCTCCATCCTTTGAGCTCATTCGATCTGAGGCAGCACAGCGCTGATGCAGACTGACAGAAAGATTGTGCCTCATGTACTCTAACCTCAGAGCGGCGGTGGAATATTCCCCACCGAGGTGTACAAGTGTAAACTCCCCGAGAACGACGCTACTTAATGTGATTGCTGCGTAGCCGCAGACGCACGTACAGGACGGAGCTTTGATTCTCCTGCCTTTGATTCCGGCAGCTCTTCACATACAGTACGTACATACATGTCAAAGATTCTGCTCTCTGCCACAATCAAGGGCTCCCCCGGGGGCACACACACACTCACACACACACACACACACACACACTCACACACTGTCTACTGATGTGAGTGACCTGTCAGGTCACATTAGCTCCCCGATCATGACGGGGTGAGACTGATTCAAGGTTGCAGGATGTTCTGAATTTTTCCATGCTGGAGGAGAATCTGGGATGTTTTCTGCAGAAACCGGCTGTGATGGAGCGTCCACACCTGAGGACAGAGACACTACAGACACCATCAGTCCTCCACTCCGTATTTACACTAACAAAGTCTATCGAACCTTTAAAACAATCTCTTCACCCTTTGTATCTCCGCTCGGGCGACGAGAGAGCTTGTAGATGAAAATGTAATTCATCAGGCAAACACAATCGAAGGCTCTTACAGCCTAACGACTTAATGACTTAACAGGCCGCTCTGAACGTCGGCAGGTTGCTCTTTTGTACAGTTTGTTGACTTTCTGAAGCAAACATTGTTAACGTGGTCTTATCGAACTGTTTCCTCCATAATCTGCCAGAGGAGCTTTTTAATCCCACAGGACAACACGGACGTCCAGGGACACAAAGACATATCTGCATCTTTCTATGAGCTCCTATTCATGTATCATAGAGCATAAACACAGTCATGAAACCACCTTTCAGGGAAAATCACCTGTTTCAAACCGCCTATAAAACAACCGACAGACTCAATGAGGAGAATACTCACAAACCGACGTTAATAATCTCCTCTTATGTGTTGCAAACCGCCTGTAAGAAGTAAACTCCATCTGCATCTGACAGAGCAGATAAACAATCCCTCAGCTCTTATTTACAAACCTGGAGAGAGAAAAGACCTTTCCACCCCTCGGTAGAGCTCAATTTACAGCATGACAGGCCCGTCGTGTATCGTTAGGTGGGAACGCTGTGAACGGACGCCGGCGGATGATTGGAGCAGCGATCGCTCAATTAACTGATACCAACAATAGTCAAACCGCACAAGGTGGCCGCTGTTATATACAGCAACACTCAAAGAAATCTAACGACGGGACCTCTGAGACGCTCACTTGGGTTTAATCTGAACTGCGGCAGCACAGAGCTCAGGCAGATGTGGTGCTGATGTTGCTAATATTATTCTACAAACAGCTTTGTGGCTGCTGATTCTCCGTTTCTGTTATTCACTTAACAAAAAACAATAACACTGGGTGATTATATGCATCCGGTCACGGTCGCCTTCAAATACCTGGCACAGGATAGCGGTGACAGCGTTGGAGCGTATCCATAGCAACAAGCATCAAACCGTCCCCAGTCATGAGAGTACGTGGCAGAAATGAAAAGGGGCACTAAGACTTATCTAAATTACTTTTTTTAAAAAGATCTTAAATGGCA
This sequence comes from Macroramphosus scolopax, assembly GCA_901007825.1. Taxonomy (NCBI): domain Eukaryota; kingdom Metazoa; phylum Chordata; class Actinopteri; order Syngnathiformes; family Centriscidae; genus Macroramphosus; species Macroramphosus scolopax. The sequence continues at coordinate 5,768 of CAAKHC010015150.1, forward strand.
ACAGTTTCTTTACGGAACCTTTAAAGACGATCAGACACATAAAAGGGATTTAATTGAGAACAAGGAGCTCAACTTCATTAACAACCCAAAAATAGAAGAGGAAATGAATCATTTCAATCCCACATCTGCAAGTCAGTGTGATGACAACAGGTTGAAGATTTGACTGCTGCTCTTCTACAAGACTCTTTCTGGCAAAACCTAAATTAATTAGGTTTTGCAAGCAGCAGGACTTCTCTCTGCAGTACTTCACTCTGTTTGTCCTGATATTTTCATCAGTACGGCACCTTGAAGTCGTTGTAGAGGGGGAAATATATTTACCTCAAAGATATAGCTCGACGGTTTCATTCATTTGTGGCCCCGACAGTTGTATATAAAAAAAAGAGCCGACACAATAGACCAGTAGACCAGTAGACCTCCCTCACCGTGCCTGAAGTGGAGTGGGCCAACAATCACTTTTTGTTTTCATCTTTTCATGGTCAGGAACAACAGATGCACTTGATTTGGGCTTTTGATCTATTGCTGCTCCCCATAAAGAGGTGAATAATACACATCAGAAAACAGACGAAAAGTGGGCTGCTGCTGCTGCTTTCAGTGTTTCTGAGCAGCACGCGGAGAGAACGGAGGAGAGGGAGGGAGAGAGAGAGGGAGGGAGAGAGAGAAAGACGCTCTTTGTTCCACCTTTCAGGACATATATGAATACCTAATGCCACCAGTGTGTCACTGAGCCAGCTCATATAGACAATAGATCCTCCCTGGCCCTTCGAAAGCCTTCCAACACGTTCAGTGAAGATTGGCAGGTTAGTTTAAGTGTAATGTTGCTGACAGCTAAAGGTCGAAGGTAAAGAATCGTATCTCGCGTGCAGGAAATAACACGTCAATGCCTCAAAAGTGTTTCTATGGCCACTAAATCAGCCCTGTGACTCGATGCTCTCAGCTCCCTGAGTGCAGGAACTTGTCGTTCACAGATGTTGACGGGGATCCATCTGTTTGTGAATCAACACACCAACACTCTCGTTAACTTTGAAGACAGTTCAGTTTCCAAACATAGAGCAGCTGCCAACAAAGGAAACCAGACTCCACAAAGTTGTGTGTCAGTAGTCTGAATCCGGTTGCCCGTGGCAACGGAGGAACAGTCGCCGTGGGTCACCGTGTGCTGCCCGGCCTCCACCTGAGACGGCTGATAGGCTCCTTTACCTGACAGGACTCAGGTGGTTCTGAAGAACAGCAGTGGTAAAGAGTCCGTCTGAAAAACTCTCCTGAATGTGAATGTTATTCAACGAGCCGAGTCGGAGCGTTCAAATGAAACAAATCAAGTACACTCAATAAATCAGAGCGGTTGATTAGTGTCTTACAAATATATAATTTATCCACAAAGGTTAACAGCCTGGTTGGAATCAGGCTGACGGTGCAGACGACAGCAGCACCTGGAAAACTGCAGCAGCATCACGGGCTGAACACTGGAAGCATCTCTAAATGTTTCTGATCTCAGAGAGAGTCTGACATTTCTGCTGAGATAAGGTCACGGCGAAGGAGTCGGAGCAACGTCTCAGACTCCCCGCCTGAGTTTGATTCTCTTACAACTGCCCAACATGAGGGGATGCTGCAGAATGATGATGTCACCCGGCTCTGGTCAGCGGCGCCCCGCTCTACACAGCCCACCTGTGGTGCCAATGCAGCGCCACAAAACTGGAGAAAGCTCCAGGTTGCATTTAATGATGCTTTCAAAAATCTTTCTCCAGCGTGCAAGTCAAATGTTAGTGACTCGTAACGATCCCACCTCACATGCTGCGCTCATGCAAATTAATAACGGCTTTAACTGAGCCTGCACACGGACAGGAAGGAGACATTGGAACAAGTGTTTTAATCCTGATTTGGACCTGAAGTAAAGAGAAGTTCCTCCTGCGTGCAGCGACAGTCAGTCAGGCCGACCACATGAGAGGAGAAACACATCGCTGCAGGATGGTGGAACTACAACAACCTGCCAAACCACAGAAACAATGTCAGTGTCTTATCACACAAGGAACCTACAGCCTGTTTTCTCCAAGCCTGGTCATAATCTCATGAACTGAATGGGTCTCCAGAGTCCACATGGATTAAGATTTATAACCTTCAAAAAGGGCAAAAACAACGTGTGGGTGAGAGCAGCAAATAAAGGTTTGTCTTAGTTTAGAAGGAGACGACCTGTCCTCGTTACAACAACCTTAACCTGATGAATCCGCCCCGTCTCACCCCGACTTCTCCTTCATCAGTCGGACTGTAAGTTGCTTCTTGACTTTGTGAGATCGGCTCACACTTATCGCACGTCGCAGGAGCCCCCGCAGATCGAGGCGGATGGTAATCATGACGGGATGAGCTCAGCTGGTTGCAGTCGGAGGACTAATCCCCTATGATGATGTGCCAGATCATCTCTGCTGATGATCTGGCGCCAGCATCAGCCACAAATAAGCTTCGAATCAAACAGCAGTTTTCGAGGAGCAACAGGGAAACATGTGTACGCTGCAGATTACATCACTGCAGATTATACGCAGCTGGACTACAAAGACTCAGATTCATTGACACAATGTTTCTTACCTTAAGGGAGCAAAGTCAAAGATCATTTACATACTGTAATTAGGGATGTAATAAGGGTCACTGCATCGTAACAAAGAGAACAATTCTTCACAATAAAACGGAGTTGATGAGCTTAAACACAGATTAACAATCTTTGAGAACATATTGAGACTGCAGACGTCCCAATTATCCACTGTCATACTAACTCCTGTTATATGCAACTCTGGAACTGGAAACATCTCAGACGTTTGGGTGCATTTCCAAAAGTTTAACAAACATTCTTTCATAAATGTGATTTTAATATTTGACGGTTGATTGTGATGAAGAGGCTGCAGCTCATCACAGACGCTGCTGTGTTTGTCAGCAACGTTCGGCAAAAACTTTTTAATTGGATTTTTCTGGAATTATCACCAGAAGGTTTGTCGTGACCCGACTTACAGTAGATCTAATTTAATTTTGGGAGCAGCTCCTCTTACAGGATTTTTTGCCATTGAGAGAAACTGCTTCCCGTGTTGCTGCAGCCGAAGGCCTCGATCCTTCTTATGAACTAATGCTGTTCTAACCTCTCCTGACTTTTGTTTTCAAGTCAATAATCTTCCCTGTAATGAGCAGGAATGAATTCTGTGTTTCAGGGTCTGTTTGACTAATTTACTTTGTAGTCCACTAATTTGGGAGCAGTGATTCCGAACACTGCAGCTGTAGATGATCTCCAGGCCTCGCCAGGCCTCGACGCCCTGATGCAGGACCCCCATTACTAAACTGGAGCGCTGCCATGACCTAAAAAAATCTGTATGTCTTTCTGATTTGTTAATGTTGCTCTTCAGCTTAGGAGAAATAAAGGAGGCAACAACCTGGTTGCTACTTACAGTCGGGCTTTAAAATAAACATGACTGAATGTAACACTCATACAAGGTGGGAACAACAAGGTGCCCGATCAGAAAGGGAGAAAACTCGCATGTAGTGGAAGCAATTATTTGTGAATGCAAATAAAGAACCACAAGGACATGCGGAAGATCGGAGGAGACATTATTGCCTCTGTCCCTTGGTTACTAGGCAACACCCCCTGTGATGAGCTGTGAGCTGTCACCGGGCTCACGCAGCCTCGTGGGGGGTCAACAACAGAAGTTAAAGTTAAGACAAACAATAACAAACCTATTCCTCAACCTCTAAATTGCCTCTTTTCTCCACAATATTTAACAAGTCTCATCTGACTGGCGTTCAAATCACGAGTCATCAGTCACATGACTGGTAGAGTTTATACAGGATGTCAAAGTGAGCAAACACCAGTCAGGTCATACAGGTGAAGAATTACCCATTTTTAAAGGGATCATCTCTCCTGTCTCCTTCGACCACCCTGTACATTAGGATGGAACAATACCAACACTGTGCACCAGGGTTTATGTCCTCCGTTCATCCTTCCTCAGATGATGACAACCCTGAGCTGAGGATGAACTTGCAGGGGGTGAACAGCTTCATCCTGTAATTTAGTGTCTACTTATAGCAGCCCCACATTGCTCTCCTCCCGTCCGTGACAGTAAAGGTCTCTGCGTCGCTCACCCTCGTCAAGTAGAATGATTCTTGTATTCTGCTGGGCCTTTTTGCAAATGAATGAAGCTCTCAGAAAGACGGAGCCTTGATACTCTTTCTTTCTTTGTTATTAGGAAAATTCTACAAAAGCCTCGACTCATGTCGTTAACATCTTTCTCTCGGCAGCTCTTCACCCGGCAGCGCCAGTAAAATGGAACAATACACAAGCTCGATTGCACTCCATTCTTTAGCAGCTGGAAAACTAATTTGATTTTTAACTTGGTGTATGAAAGGCTAAAGTATTACAAATCAGCCCCAAACTCATGAGGTTTGATTGGTTTCTTTTTCTCAGTGGATTTCATTTGAATCTTTCCTTCATCAGTTTGTGATCGTTCTATTATTGAAAAAGGGACAGAAACCTTTCGTGAGCTTCTCATGAATGCAACCCGACAGGAGAACCGTTTTGTTATTTCCACAAGATATCTGGTTCAAAAACAATTTCTGCCTCTCATCATTAAATAATGTGACATCATGAAATAGTGCCAGAGTCAAACTTCCCTGGCCTGGATGAGAGATGTTTGAGATGAGCAGGGAGCGAGGAAGTAATTTCCCCATTTCGTCGAGGCTAAGCACCTCTGCCAGGAGGCTTACTGTCAACATCTCCTCACACCAATAAGAAGTAGAGCAGCTGAACTTCTTAATTATTTATTGAGCAGCAACTGCAGACTGAGAAAATGCAACGGCACACAAAAAAATGAGTCACACGTCAGGGAACGAGCGAGCGAGCAAATTACCCTTCTGATCCGGAGGCCAATAATTAACCAATTAAAAGAAGAAGAAGAAGAAAAAGCCCGGTGGTTCGTTGGTAATTAAAGTTTTACTGGAGGTGAGGACACGCGGACGTGAATGTTTAACAGTAATTATCAAGCACGAGCTTTCAGTCCTGTTTGTTCACAGGATTAAGAATCAAAAGTCGAGTCTTACCTGGGAGTCTGATCCGGAGCCGGCGGCGGCGAAGTTGATCTGAACTGGAAGAAGAGAAAGAGAAATATTTTTAGAACCTGGTACAAAAGGGAAGAATCCTTTCAACTGGAGCGTAAACCAGCTGCTGGCGAGGTCACACTAACAGGAGCCAGGCGATGAGGAGCATCCTGAAGTCTGGGAGCTCAGAGCATCTCCGAGCTCCTAATGAGACCACGAAGACCTTCGTCCCAATCACACAGTCATCGATCCGGAGACGAGATAATCTTCACCGAAAGATCCCAGGAATCGATACATCAAAAACAGCAGCGTGGCAGGGAATGATTAAACACAGTTTATATGAAGTCAGATTGTCTGTACCCCAGAATCAGTCTGCTTTAATTTGGCTGATAGAACCGAGAAAACACTTAACTTGTCCTCCGGACTCGATGCAGCAGCGATCAGAGGAGACCGACAGTGTTAATTAAAGCCTGAAAGCATCACATGTTCTCCTAGCAGACGTTTGTTGTACAGTTGAGTCCACTCGACGTAGTTTGAAATAAAATAAATATATATAATCCATATTCTGAGCACAATCACTGGGTCCCATGTTCATTTCGAACCCTCCTCCTGAATTATTCAGTTGAGTTCACTTCAAAAACATGTCTCTGTGTAAAGCCTGGAGTGGAGACACCAGTTTAGAACAAACAAAACAAATTTAATGAACCTAATTATTTTAGCCATGAAACCACAAAAATAAAATAAACTGAGCGAGTTCCCGAATTCAGTTTGTTCCCGAGGCGAAACTATTTCCTAAAACTGAGAGGTTCTCCGAGAAGCCTCTGAGGTTCGTCCCTTGCCTACGTGTTACTGTCATGGTGCAGCACGTGTGCACTTCAGTTACCATGGTTACCTTCACTCACATCACCATCCCAGTGTTAGCGGTCGTTAGCGCCTTCGGACTGGACAACAAAGATGATACAGTATTGAAAAATAGGAAGTTATCACTCTGGAGTTAAACGATGAAGCTCCCATTAATATATGAGACAGTTCCGTTTATTGACGTGGCTGCAAAGTTGGTCAAACAAATGTTACAAGCAGAAGTCAAGACAAGCAACACTTCACCATCAAATCAATTCTCCCTTAAGGATGAAGCTTGGTATCTCCTCCTCCTCCTCCTCAATCACCTCTTACAACTTCCTGAGGATAATAATGGTTATTAAGGAGATCCTAGCAGTACCTAAAGGAATACTTAAGTGGTTAAGGGCAAACACTTGGTTTTCCTCTACAACATCTAAAGGAAATCCTCATATTGAATTAATGCAACTTGTATTTTTCTAAGGACTCGTGGATTAAAATCTGAGGAGCAAACCGCTGACTAAGTGGGTTTATGCAACCCGTCCACAGCTTCATCATATCAGATGATATCAGACATCAGACAGATAATACACAGTCATATGAAGGAGAATATTACATCTGAGGCCTGAACAAAGTTTCACAGAGGCACAGCGGAGTCTTGCTGCCTCACTTTCAAACCGCCTTAATTACATCTGCAAGAAGACAAATGTTTACAGTGAGCACAGTTGTCTTGGGAGGACGATGGCGTTGATATGTTATGATAGAAGGTTGTATAACACAAGCACCTGCTTGTTTATAAAAGTCCTAACTTCCATGTGAAGTTCACAAACATAAAACCCGATCCAGCGAATCCCGAGCTCGGTGCAGCGGGTGGAAGGACGACATCGTCGTCTGGCATCCAGCTTCTGACTGCATTAAAAATGCAACACTTGGTGTGAAACAAAGCCTCCTCAAGGAATACATTGAAGTTCACAATACATCCTGCTACATCTACTCAAGCTTCCCATCTTTTCATGGCTCGCCCTGGAGAGGAGGAGGAGGAGAAGATGAGGGGGGGGGGGCTTCCTACATCATGTCAGGAGTGCTGATGGAAGCACCTTCATCCGATCGTCGGAATCACGTTTGTTGTTTCCACGGTGAGGGTGCTGTCTTTGATTTTAGAACCTCTGTACACGATGAAAAGGTCTGCATGGTGAAGCTCAATGCTTCTCTAAGAGCTACTGAATTTGCATCGTCATGGCAATGAAAGCAGACATCCCCGAGAGGCGGGATCATCAGGCCCGTATCAACAGGTATGTAGGGTGTCTACAGTATGTATAGGAGCATTGTTCTATCTACCTCCACCGAGGCCCCGGCCAACCTCTCTATCATCACATACACAGTATGTCGGATACAATCACCAGAATAGGAAGCATCGTTCAACGGGTGCTGTCCCGAAGTAACTTCATACAGATTTAAAACTGGTTTTATTGTTGTTGAAAAATCTGTTCCGGTCAATAAAAGATGCCGGTGTTTCTTTCTATGATTATTTCATGGAAGGATTAGGATCCTTGTGGGGACAGACGGGTCACTATTAGAATAGAAGCAGCTCCTCAAAGGACACAGATGGTGCTCGGTCTGCCCTCCTCACACAATCCTAATCATGCATCTGCTTTGCAGCTTTCACAACTGCTTGGTTAACATTGCATGCAGAAGGCTCGGGCCTCATCTGGTGTGTCATATTAGATTTAAACTTTTTATTCCGACTCCAGCGACGCCATCAGCCATGTGGGACCCACACAGGTCAAAACAAACTCAGTTACAGTTTTACAGCTGAAGTTTTCTTTCATTCTATTTTTTGTATTCTGTATTTCTAGAATTAAGTTTGCGAAATAAACAAGGCTTCAGGCCCCTTAAGAGAACTGGCCTGAAGCCCCACGTCCTCAGGATCATCTACCAGGGAACCATACAGCCTCCTGACCGGCTGGTCCACCAGCTACACCAGCGTGGTGCTGGGGAGGGTTGGTGTGAGCGGCACAGCCTGCAGCAGCCGGACGCTCCTGATCATACCTGGTGTGAACATGCTTCCTGAGTGATCCCATCACAGGTGGACAGAGGTGAAAGTACAGCTGTGAATGTACTTAGGATGCAGTGACCGACACTCTGAGATCCAATTTCTGACTGACTAGGCCACCTCTCTCTCCCTCCCTCTCTCTCTCTTCTCTTCTCTTCTCTTCTCTTCTCTTCTCTTCTCTTCTCTTCT
>CAAKHC010015151.1:0-33279 GCA_901007825.1 Macroramphosus scolopax
AATAAAATAAAGGCAATTTTAACCAAAATAATATGTGAGTTTAATTTTTTTTAATTATTATTATTTGATTGAGATGATTAAGAACATGTCATTAACATGCAATAATAATATACTTTTGACGAAATCTATTTAGTCTACAATCATGAATGATGATGCAATCTAACGTGACTAACATCAACTTTGGCTCAGAAAAAACGAACTAGCGAGCTATCGTAGGCTAGTTGCTGTTGTTGGCTAAAGACACTGACGGTCGTTTTCAGAAAAGAAGAGAAATTGTTGCGAAATTGACTTAAAAGTAGGCTATTTCATATTTAACGCTTGTTAGACCTGATGGATAAATTTGTGACAAGAACGAAGCCTCAAGCTCGAGATTCTACCTGTGAAGAGGCCACAGATGCTGGGGGTACGGCTGCCTCCCAGACCCCAGTGCATTATGGTTTTATCAACCATAAACACATATAGGCTAATAACCCAGTCAGAAATTGGTTAATACAGTGAAATAAGCTGAATAAAATACATTTAAAAGTTATTATAAGTCAGGCTTATATTTAAAAAAAAAAAAGGGGGGGGGGAATTTCAAGTGGGGGTCCCTGCTCTGTTTTTCTCTCATCCAAGGGGTCCCTGGGCTTAAAAGGTTGAAGACCCCTGATTTAGACATTAAGCTTTAAATTTTTTGTTAACTGGTGCAGCAGCTGCTGTTGCACCTGCTGCTGCTGCTGTTGCACCTGCTGCTGCTGCTGTTGCACCTGCTGCTGCTGCACCTGCTTCACCCGCTGCTGCTGCTGCTGTTGCTGCTGCTGCTGCTGTTGCATTCATATCCAGAGACTGATCATACAAAGTATATGGTATCAGTACAATAACAATCTAAAAGATGACTATTTATGATAATGTGTTGCTTTTTATGTTTGTACTACACTCCGCCACTCTTGGAAATATCATGATGTAATGTAGGTATTTGTCTCAAGCTGCTGTCGTATTGACATATTGAAGTAAAGGTCAGCTCATGTTGAAAGTGACATTTTCATAAGATTGGAATTTGTTTTGCCTTTCTTAGATTGACATTTTGGTCTCCACTACATGCACCTTGAAATTAAAAATGAAGCTGAAAATCAAAGGGACATTAAATATATATTATACAACATCTCTGATTTCACTCAATAAATGACAAACAAAAGTATCCGGTCCTGTAATAATTCCACCCATCACTCAGTCCAACTGACATGCTGTCATTGGTGGAGAGAGACACAAAACCGTCACGTGCTGCACCCAAGTCCCTGTGGCTTTGTGACGATTATAACATAAAGCAGTATAAAATGCCAGGAGTTGAAGGGTTTTATCTTCAGGCGTTTGGTTAGATGGTACCGAGGTGGGTAACCATGCTTCTGACAGCAGATCTGCTGCTTCTCTCCCTTCTGGCTGTCAGAGGAGTGAAGCCTGTGTGTCAAACATATGAGACAAAAGAACTGTCTCAGTTTTCTAAGGAGGGAGACATCAACATCGGAGGCATCTTCTCCTTCCATCAGAACCCGATCAATGTCGACCCAGCTCACCAAGTCAACCCAGGAATAAGCGAATGTGAAGGGTAAGAGGGGGATTCAAAACAATGTTATTACACATTATTTAACAGTATATGTTCATGCACAGTCTACTATTTGTTCTTTCTGTTTCTATCAGTCTGGACCCAGGAGAGCTTCAGTATGCGTACACCATGATGTTTGCTATAGAGGAGATCAACAACAGCTCCGAGCTGCTGCCTGGACTGACGCTGGGCTACAGGATCTTTGACTCCTGCCCCAGTATACCTCTGTCCATCAGAGCGTCGCTAAACCTGATGAATAGGTATGAGAGGGGGAAAAGCACCTGTGACAAGCTCTCTACTGTGCATGCTGTCATAGGGGACACGACCTCCACATCCACAATTGGTATTGCACGAACAATGGGACCCTTCCATATACCCGTGGTGAGTTACAGGGGCAGAACTTGTAGTAAATAATGTGTTTTGTGCGATGAAAACTAATGAAATATGTGAAAATGCTTGCAGGAGCACTGAGAACATGCTTCAATGTATTTCCTTTAATTATGTTCCAGATCAGTCATTCAGCAACATGTGCATGTCTCAGCTACAGAAGAGACTATCCGTCTTTCTTCCGCACCATACCTAGTGACATTTACCAGAGCAGAGCACTGGCCAAGCTTGTGAAACATTTTGGCTGGACGTGGGTCGGGGCTATCAGAACCAACAGCGACTATGGGAATGATGGTATGGCCTCTTTCCTGGAAGCAGCTGAGAAGGAAGGCGTGTGTGTTGAGTATTCAGTGGCTATTTACAGAACAGATCCCAGGAAATGGTTCTTAGAAGTGGTGGATATCATAAAGAAATCCACATCAAAGGTGATAGTGGCATTCGCTGACGGCACGGATCTTGATATTCTCATCAAAGAACTCCATGCTCAGGAGGTGACCGGCCTGCAGTGGGTGGGCAGCGAGGGGTGGATCACTTATCGCTATATTGCCTCTGCTGTGAACTATGCTGTGGTCCAGGGGGCGGTTGGCTTTGCTGCTCTGAACGCTCACATCCCTGGACTACAGGAGTTCCTGGCTAACAGCAGACCCTCAACCACACCAGGGGACCGGGGACTAGTGGAGTTGTGGGAAATGGTGTTCAGCTGCTCCCTGACGCCTGACGCTCAGGATTCAGTCTCAGCCTGCGTGGGCAGCGAATCACTGTGGGACACCGATTCACGCTTCACAGATATTTCTGATGCCAGCCTGCTGAATAATGTTTACAAGGCCACATATGCTGTGGCTCATGCTCTGCACATGCTGTACACCTGCCAAGACAACCAGGGGCCTTTTGAGAACAGGTCTTGTGCAGATTTAGAGAATGTGCAACCGTGGCAGGTAAATATGAGAAAAATATGTTTATCCCCAAAGCAAAACTATATGTGCATTTCTTAACAAGGACATAACCTTTCCCCTGCAGGTGGTGCATTACCTCACCAAGGTCAATTTCACCACTAAGATTGGCGAAAATGTCTTCTTTGATGAGACAGGTGATCCCGTGGCACGTTATGCTCTCGTAAACTGGCAGATGGACGAGACCGGTTACATACTCTTTGAAACCATCGGTTACTATGATGCCTCCCAGCCCGAAGGTCAGCAGTTTGAAATGAAAGCAGGTGTGAAAGCCATCTGGGCAGGCGAGAACCCAGAGGTAAGTCATTGCAGATATACTTTTCCAAACACATTATTATGCATGCATAAGTTATTACCAATGAATCTCATGTCGTCACTGTGCCACAGGTGCCGAGGTCGGTTTGCAGTGAGAGCTGTGTGCCGGGGACCCGTCGAGCTGTCGTGAAGGGAAAGCCCGTCTGCTGTTTTGATTGCATCATCTGTGCTGATGGGGAGTTCAGCAACAGTACAAGTGAGACAGCAGGATTCCTCGCCTTTACTCTCGCACTCGTCATGTTTCTGTTGGGCAGAATCACTGCCAGCACTTTGATGGTCTATCTTAAGATGTGTGCGCTGTACAGCCTAAACGTATCTATGCTTTCAGATGCAGTGAAATGTGAAAAATGCCCTCCTGAGTACAAGTCGAATGAAGACAGGAGTAACTGTGACCTGAAAGCTATTGAGTTCCTCACCTTCAGAGAACTGATGGGGATACTGTTGGTCACCTTTTCTGTGTTTGGGGCCTGCCTGGCAATTACTATCGCCCTGATATTCTTCCATTATAGGCAGACACCTATTGTCAGGGCCAACAACTCCGAGCTGAGCTTCCTGCTGCTCTTCTCCTTGACTCTGTGCTTCCTGTGCTCTCTGACCTTCATCGGCCGGCCCTCCGAGTGGTCCTGCATGCTGCGTCACACAGCGTTCGGGATCACTTTTGTCCTCTGCATCTCGTGTGTTCTTGGGAAAACAATAGTGGTGTTAATGGCCTTCAGGGCCACACTTCCAGGTAGTAACATGATGAAATGGTTTGGACCTGCACAGCAGAGACTCAGCGTCCTGGCTTTCACTCTCATACAGGTTGTAATCTGCATACTCTGGCTGACAATCAATCCTCCCGTTCCAATAAAAAACATGAAACACTACAAGGAGAGAATTATTCTTGAGTGTGACCTCGGATCACCTGTTGGGTTCTGGGCTGTGTTAGGATACATCGGACTTCTCGCTATGTTGTGTTTCGTACTTGCTTTTTTGGCCAGAAAGCTACCTGATAACTTTAATGAAGCTAAATTCATCACTTTCAGCATGTTGATATTCTGTGCAGTCTGGATCACGTTCATCCCAGCCTACGTCAGCTCCCCCGGGAAGTTCACCGTGGCTGTGGAGATATTTGCTATTCTGGCTTCCAGTTACGGGATGCTTTTTTGTATCTTTTTGCCCAAATGCTACATCATTTTATTAAAACCTGAGAATAATACAAGGAAACATTTGATGGGTAAAATGACTGCAAGAGCCCTGTGAGTAATAAGTGAAACTGCAATCAGTGACTTTGTCTGATTTCATCACACTGAAAGAAAGAAAAACAAATCAAACACTGATTTACTGATTCATTATCCTATGTGAATGAAAAGTACATATATATATATTCCTATATTGTCTGCATATATACAACTTAAAATGTATTTAATACATTAATGCTTTCTCATGTAATGACCTAAGAATTGTTTTACAATTTCAAAGACTGTGCATTGATAAACTGAAATAAAAGTAGTATTCATAACTATTTCATAAACTGTATAAACCTATTTGGTCTTTCACATTCATTAAAAACTTTGTGTTAACTACTTTACATTTCAGAACCCTTCATACATACTTCAGTAAGCCTATATATAAGAGTTCAGGTCTGGTGGCCTCCAGGTCTGCTCTCCCCAAATGCCCTTTGGACACTGAATGCATCATCACTGTAGCTGGGGTCCATATCTCCACTAGGGGTCGCCAAAGCATCACAGGGATGAGGATGAAACTATGACCATTCTACATATTTTCAGGGACATTGATATGAAACATGAATAGTTAGTGGACAATATTTTATGCAACTCATGAACACCCTACATCTTAATCTAAATATTGTCTTTTTCAGACTGAGCTCAATAGTCTAATCATCGCAGTCCATGTTCATGTAGTCACTGTAGAACAAGGGAGGTGTTTCTAGAGATTCTATCAAAGTTGCTGTGCTGCTATTTCAATTTAGAAGATGTTCATGCAGCAGAGATTATTTGAACAGAATCAGATTAAACTATTGCCCTGTAATGTATATTGCCTTAGTTAACACAATTCAGCTCTGACAAAGACGATCAACAGCTCTTAACATCTGTGGTGCACAATCACCTGCATTCCAAGCATCCACTCCTGGTGTCCACCCAACTGTCCACAAGTAACCACACAACTATGTCTGATCCATTCAGGTCACTCAGTTTATCTTGGACTGAATGCAAAATAAATGTTTTTCTTTTCACTGGTGTTTATGGTTATAGATGTTAACTCCCGGGTTAATGAACACGCTATCAAATTTATATCCAAAAGTAAGGAGTTTAATAAAAACAGGTTTGTTACAGCTATTTCTGTATGGAGTTCATTACAGTTATGAATGCGATAAATTTGCAGCCTCTTTAAATTACTTATTTAGGTTTATTCTCTGAAGCTTGACTATTTGGAATCAGTCTCACTCCTCTCAGCTGCATTGTCTCAGGGCCAGTGGCCAGCTTTTTAGTAAATGATAGATAATGAGAGACATACAAAGAGTGAGTGTTATATTGAGCAGATGAATCATCAGATTTCGTTTTCATATGAGTTGGGATAAAAATTAGCAAATTCAGAGGGGGATTATTGACTCACGTTCATCCAGTAGACTATTCTAACTCTGCTAACTAACTATTCAAGCTAAATAAACCATTTACATCACTCTAATGTTTCAATATTTTTCAATGTTTAACTATCAGCTATACATTCAAATGTATTTGCAGTGCAGAAAAGAATCTTTTTATTTTTTTACCGCACATGATAATGACATAAGAAGTAAAGGGATTGAAAGCAGGCCAGGGCCCAGAAGTGTTTCCTCTTGGTGCACCTCCCTCCTGTTGCCACACCTCAGATAGTACGCCCACAAAGATCAAACATTACTCATCTATTATTATTTTCATGCATTTCAAAAAGGTATAAATACCAATGAAAGCTTCAGATGAACATTAGGTGGTGTCAGCCTGTGGTTTAGCTCTCTTACACCACATCATGACGTCCACACACAGATGGCCAGAACAGGGTTGGGCATTTTTACAGCTATTATTGGTCACGTCTTTCTCTCAGGCTGAGGAGCCCGTCTGCAGGCTGAGAGGAGATCCTGAGAACCCCCAGCTGTCTAAGGATGGAGACATCATGTTGGGGGGAATCTTTTCTTTCCACAGTAGCTGGAGAGACAGACAGGATACCTACATGCACAAACCACTGCCACTGCAGTGCACCAGGTAAACGATTCCATAGAAAGCTGCTTTTCATAAGTAGATTTAGAATAAGAAAACTGCTCTTGGGTGCAAAAAGAAAACAATCATCAAATGGTGTATTAACTTTAGTAACATTGCCTGCTGTCTTTATTAATACCATAACAGGCTGTTATATACTTGTATTTGTTCCATGAACATGCTTGTTGTAATGACAATCTATAATCATCTGTGTCAAGTTTGAATTTCAGAGGGTTCCAGTTCGCCCAGGCGATGCTCTTTGCCATCGAGGAGATCAATAACAGCACAGACCTACTGCCTGGTGTCTCACTGGGCTACAGGATCTACGACAGCTGTGGCTCCATCGCCAGAGGCGTGAGGGTCGCCCTGGCCTTAGCTAACGGTGATGGGGGGGATGCACTCGCACCTTTGGTGGCCCCGTGTACAAGACCAGCCCAAGTGCAAGCCATCATGGGAGAGACGTCCTCGTCTCCTTGCATGGCTATAGCCACCGTCATCGGACCTTTTCACATCCCAATGGTGGGTAAGAATGGGAACAAATACACGTATATGTGCGCTAGAGAAGAAGATAGAATTACTTTTCAATTGAGGTGCATTTTTTATATATTTTATATCTTTAAAACGATACTACCATTTCTTCTTTTCCTCCAGATCAGTCACTTTGCCACCTGTGCTTGTCTCAGTGATAAAGTGAAATACCCGTCTTTCCTCAGAACAATACCCAGTGATTACTACCAGAGCAGAGCCCTCGCCCAGCTTGTCAAACACTTTGGTTGGACTTGGGTGGGAGCAATCAGAACCAATGATGATTATGGCAATAACGGCATGGCCACTTTCACAGAAACTGCCCAGCAGCTGGGCATCTGTCTGGAGTACTCCGAATCCTTCTTTAGGACGGATCCACCAGACAAAATACAAAAGATAATTGACGTTATCAAGGCTTCTTCTTCCAAAGTGATTGTCACTTTCCTCTCCCACATGGACATGGATGTACTGATACATGAATTGTCTCACCATAACTTGACAGGTTACCAGTGGGTTGGCACAGAGGGCTGGATCTTTGACTCACAAACTGCAGCTCTGGATAGACATCACATCCTGGACGGGGCCATAGGCCTGTCCATCCCTCAAGCGCAAGTCAGCGGCATGAGAGAGTTCATGCTGGACGTGAAGCCACTCAATTCCTCCAGTAATGAAATATTCACAGAGTTTTGGGAGACGTTATTTAACTGTCAGTTCAAGCAAACAAAGTCACCAGCAGGGAATCAGAGAACATGTACTGGATATGAGGATCTGACTGGTGTGCAAAACTCCTTCACTGACATGTCCCTCATGCCCATCTTTAACAACGTCTATAAAGCAGTATACGCTGCAGCCCACGCACTTCATAGCATCCTTGGCTGTAATAAAACATGTAACTCCAAAGGGCAGCTAGAACCATTCACAGTGAGTACAAACCAAAGACTGAAACAGCAGTTTTTACTTCATGATTGATAGACAATGTTTTCCATTCATGCATATCTCCTTAGATTTTACAGCACTTAAGAAAGATTCAGTTCAAAACTAAGGAAGGAGATGAAGTTTACTTCAATGAAAATGGAGACCCAGCGGCAAAGTATGAAATTATAAACTGGCAGCCGACAGAAAAGGGCGTTGTGGAGTTTGTCACAGTTGGCCTTCATGATGCATCTTTACCTGCAGACAGACAACTGAATTTAAGTCCAAATAAATCTTTGATTTGGACACAGAAGTCAAAGAAGGTGAGCAACCACCTGATTTCTATTAATGCATTACTGTAGTGCCTGGTATCCGATGTTAAGCATCTATCTTGTGAAGACAACATGACTTCTTGTTCACTCAGGTGCCCATGTCAGTTTGCAGTGGGACGTGTCCCCCAGGAACACACAAAGTTCTCCAGAAAGGAAAGCCTGTCTGCTGCTATGACTGTATAAGGTGTGGAGAGGGAGAATTTAGCAACATCACAGGTACTCAGGAAAAATCGAATGTGGTCGTCATGTTCAGTTTTTTAAATGAAATGCACAAGATGAATGCACAAAACATACAGTATATATCACAAGTATTAATGGACTAAAACACAGTCTCAGTACGT
The DNA here is from genome assembly GCA_901007825.1 of Macroramphosus scolopax. Classification (NCBI taxonomy): domain Eukaryota; kingdom Metazoa; phylum Chordata; class Actinopteri; order Syngnathiformes; family Centriscidae; genus Macroramphosus; species Macroramphosus scolopax. The sequence goes on from CAAKHC010015151.1 coordinate 8,578, forward strand.
CATCTTCTGTACATGGATAATGCAAAGGATGAAACCTCTATGTGTACAATCGATAACACTGGATTGTATTTCTAAATATTCTAATGCATCTGAGTACTGTCTAAGTTTTTCAAATCCTAATTAAAGGAGAAATAATAATTAACAGGGTAACATTTTGTGTATGGAGGAGCGAAAGGGCCAAAATAAATAAATAGATAGAACATTATAAATTACTCTATGAACAAATTATTATATAAAATAGAAAATATAACACGTATTTCCTTTTCTTTGTAATATTTATTATAATATATTTTTCTTTGTAATATTTCTTCATTTCTAATAAAATAGAGGACCTGAATGTAGGCATTAACTAATTGTTAAAATGGGACAATACGTGATATTTTTGTTAATAATGCATAGTTCCCCTATTTATTTACTTTCAGGTTGAATGTGTCATTTTATTTATTTGTTCATAAATGTATTTATTTAAATGGGTAGAGGGCTGTACGGCAGCCTCACAAATGGTTGAAATGAACCATTTCGGCCCTCAGCCCCCTCGTGACCTCCTGACTGGAGGACGCCACCAATACAGAACCACACAGTCCTCTCATTACCAATCACAGCCACCTGGTCGCCACTGTGAGGGAGCAAAGCCCAGTCAATCAATGCACTCTGGTGCAACCAACCCAGAAGATGAACCCATGACACATGTTGCATTACAGCCCCCTTATTTACATCATGAAGTAAAAATGCATAAAGACATGGAAATTAATGAAAATAAAATAAGAGAGGGGAAATAAAAAGGAATTGAAATACAAAAGGGTAAAAAAATATGTTCAAAGTGGAAATAATAATTGGGAAAGTAATTTTAATAAATTTAGAGAAAGAAGAAATACAAAAGTCACATTTTTAAAAGGAATAAATAAGAGATTTATTTTTAATATTATTTTGGTGCATTTAAATGGAATAATTAGTTAACAGAATAAAAACATATTTCTTTAACTATTTTTTAATTTGGCGGATTCCGATCTCCGATGACACTTTAAGGATGATCTACTTTTCAGAAGTTGAATATAAGCAAATACATTATTTTGTACTACTTTATTAAATTGATACTTCAATGATGTGCTGATAAAAATAGTAATGATTAAAGATGATTTGATCTGGAGGGAAATTATTGCAACATAGAAGCACAGACAAACGCTCAGCATGTCTAACACCGGCTCAACTTTAAATTGGCAGATTCTATCACTTGTGTGGGATGCCACCCCGAATTCTGGTCAAATGAGAGAAGAGATGCCTGCGTAAAGAAGGAGGCAGAGTTTCTATCATATGAGGAGATCATGGGAACTCTGCTCACTGCGGCGTCCTTACTTGGAACATGCTTGACGGCTGGTGTGGCGATCATTTTCTTCAGATACCGGAAAACACCTGTTGTCAGGGCCAACAACTGTGAGCTGAGCTTCCTGCTGCTCTTCTCCTTGACTCTGTGCTTCCTCTGCTCTCTGACCTTCATCGGCCGGCCGTCCGAGTGGTCCTGCATGCTGCGGCACACAGCTTTCGGCATCACCTTTGTGCTCTGCATCTCTTGTGTTCTGGTGAAAACGATGGTGGTGTTGATGGCCTTCAGGGCCACACTTCCAGGAAGTAAGGTCATGAAATGGTTTGGGTCTGCACAGCAGAGACTCACCGTCCTGACCTTCACTCTCATACAGGTCCTCATATGTCTCCTCTGGTTAACAATTTCTCCTCCTTTCCCATTTATGAATTTTAAGGATTTTAAAGATAAAATCATCTTGGAGTGTGCTCTGGGTTCAACTGTAGGCTTTTGGGCCGTACTTGGCTACATCGGACTTCTGGCCATGTTCTGTTTCATTCTTGCGTTTCTGGCACGTAAACTGCCCGATAACTTCAACGAAGCCAAATTTATCACTTTCAGTATGTTGATATTCTCTGCAGTGTGGATCGCCTTCATCCCGGCTTACGTCAGCTCTCCGGGGAAGTTCAGTGTGGCTGTAGAAATATTCGCTATAGTGGCCTCCAGTTTTGGATTGCTCTTTTGTATTTTCATTCCAAAATGTTACATAATACTACTAAAACCAGAGAAGAATACGAGGAAGAACATGATCGGTATGGGAGCACCAAAAGCATTCTGAGTCATGAAGGCAAAATCACAGAAGAGATGTTCCTGTCATTTAACATAACCATGTAGATATCTTCATGTTTGTGAGGATTCCCATCGTACAATAGAGTCTGCTGTGTTTGATTTAATCTGAGATTGTACCTGTTGATCACAGAATAATATATGAATTAATAAAAAGAATTGCACTGAGGCCTCACAACTTTTCTCAATCAATTTGTATGATTGATTATGTAGTAAATGCCACATTTCTGCAGATAAACAGCATCCTTGTTTCGATTCCTCTGGTCTCTCGAGGCACGAGTCCGACCACAACATCTCCCCCTTGTTGTTGAGGGTGTATAAAGCCCCGTCGTGAGCTGCAGTAGCTGGTTGGAGATGCCCGCACAGCAGAGCTACGATATGTCATTGTTCAGCCTGCTCCTGTTTCTCCTGCCTGCGGGGAACGGAGACTCCGTGTGCCGACTGTACGGTTTGTCTCAACCGCCTGAGCTGGCACAGGATGGTGATCTTATTATAGGAGGCATTTTTTCCTTCCGAACAGGGCAGGACTTTAAACTGAACACATTTGAAACAATTCCAGATGTGCGAAAGTGTAAAAAGTATGTATTTCTTCAAATTCAGGCTGATGTATTTTGATTGTTTCATGCATCTCCGTCAAGTTTCTACAATTATGTATACATGGTTTTATTTTGACTTCAGTGATGTTCTCTGATCTGTATCCATCTCCATCCCAGTTTCAATTTTAGAGAATTCAAATTTGCTCAAGCGATGATATTTGCTATAAATGAGATTAACGACAATCCAGATATGCTCCCAAATGTCAAGCTTGGCTACAGGATCTATAACAATTGTGGAAGCATGGACATACTGAGGGCGGCGCTGGCACTAGTCAGTGGACTTAGAAGGGAAATCCAAGATGGAAACTGCACTGAAAGGGAGACAGTGCAGGCTATCATGGGACATTCAGGATCAACACCAACTATTGCATTTGCATCAGTTGTTGGACGTTTCCAAATACCTGTGGTGAGTCGATTAAACACCAATGTGTACTTTTTGCTTGAACGTTAAGAGAGATTTCACTGTGTTACTGTGTTTTCCTGTGTTACAGATCAGCCATTTTGCCACGTGCGCCTGTCTGAGCAACAGAAACGTGTATCCGACCTTTTTCAGAACTATCCCGAGTGACTACTACCAGAGTAGAGCCCTGGCGAAGCTCGTCAAGCACTTTGGTTGGACCTGGATCGGAGCTGTGGCTGTGGAAAACGAATACGGCCTCAACGGCATAAGTGCATTTATCCAAGCCGCACGAGAATATGGAGTGTGTGTTGAGTATTTAGAGGAGTTTTCATCATCGGCTCCGCCTGAGACTCTGCAGAGAATTATAGAAACAATTAAAAAATCCACTTCTAAAGTGATTATGGCCTTTATGTCTCACATAGAAATTAAGTTGCTGTCAAGAGAATTGTACAAGCAGAACATTACAGGCGTGCAGTGGGTCGGCAGTGACGCCTGGATCACAGATCACTCGCTCACTGATAGCGAAGGACACGGTGTCCTCGTGGGCTCGTTAGGTTTCACTGTCAGCAGAGCTCAGATCCCGGGGCTGGGGGAGCACCTGAGGCAGCTCCACCCGTCACAGTTCCCTGACAGTGAGTTTGTCAAAGATTTCTGGGAAGACGTCTTTGACTGCTCTCTGAGTGAAACCCCAGACACACCGAGAAGGCGGTGCAGCGGCTCTGAGAGCTTACAGAATGTTGAATCAAAGTTCACTGATTCGTCTGAGCTTAGATTCACAAATAATGTGTACAAGTCGGTGTACTCAGTGGTCCACGCGCTTGACAACCTGCTCAAATGTGAAGAAGGTAAAGGGCCATTTTCAAATGGGAGCTGTGCTGATACGCAGCACATTCAGCCCTGGCAGGTGAGGACAAACCGGTGTGACGGAGTGACACCTGCAGCTGCCGCTAGACTCATGTTTCATCTTTTCACTAGGTCCTGCAGTATCTCAGCACCGTGAACTTCACCACTGCTGAAGGGGAAAGAGTTTATTTCGACAGTAATGGAGACTCACCAGCCAGATATGAACTCGTCAACCTACAATTGACAAACAAAGGAACCATGGAAGGAGTAACAGTTGGCATTTATGATGCTTCTTTACAAGAGAGCCACCAGTTTATCATGAACGACGTCCCGGTCGTCTGGGGTAACGGGTTCTCCAAGGTGAAGTCTGATGTTTAATCTTCTTAACTGGGACATTTGGGCATGTATATGTTCTCCTGTATGGATATGAATTGCATAATAAATACTGTGTGTGTGGAGCAGGCGCCCGTGTCAGTCTGCAGCGAGAGCTGCCTCCCAGGAACCAGGAAAGTCCTCCAGAAAGGAAAACCAGTCTGCTGTTTTGACTGCATCCTGTGTCCTGCAGGCGAGATCAGTAACTTAACAGGTCAATATAATGCAAAGGAAGCTAGAAGTGGATGTTGATTTCTGAAAACATGACCAGGATTTTAACTTTCCTGCATTTCTTTTATCATTTCACAGATTCCATTCACTGTATTAAATGTCCGCCGGAGTCCTGGTCCAACAAGAACAGAGATATCTGCATCCCTAAAGAAATAGAATTCTTGACGTATAAAGAAATCCTGGGAACCATTTTAGCTATATTCTCCTTGCTAGGGATTTTTCTGACTATGATCGCCACATTAGTCTTTTACTGCCACAAAGAAACCCCACTGGTCAGGGCCAACAACTCGGAGCTGAGCTTCCTGCTGCTCTTCTCCTTGACTCTGTGCTTCCTGTGCTCTCTGACCTTCATCGGCCGGCCCTCCGAGTGGTCCTGCATGCTGCGGCACACAGCATTCGGGATCACCTTTGTGCTCTGCATCTCCTGTGTTCTGGGGAAAACAATACTGGTGCTAATGGCGTTTAAAGCGACACTCCCAGGTAGTAACATGATGAAATGGTTTGGGCCTGCACAGCAGAGACTCAGCGTCCTGGCTTTCACTCTCATACAGGTTGTAATCTGCATACTCTGGCTGACAATCAACCCTCCTTTTCCTTTCAAGAATATGTTGCTCTATCAAGACAAGATCTTCTTAGAATGTCACCTGGGCTCGGCTGTGGGGTTCTGGGCTGTGCTCGGTTACATCGGCCTCTTGGCCATTTTATGTTTTGCACTCGCTTTTTTGGCCAGAAAGTTGCCAGATAATTTCAATGAAGCCAAACTGATCACCTTCAGCATGGTGATCTTCTGTGCAGTCTGGATTGCGTTTATTCCAGCGTATGTCAGCTCTCCTGGGAAGTTCACTGTTGCTGTGGAGATTTTTGCTATTCTGGCCTCCAGTTATGGACTGCTTTGCTGCATTTTTCTGCCTAAATGTTTCATCATTTTGTTTAGGCCTGAGCACAATACAAAGAAACACATCATGGGAAGGTCATCGAACAATTCTATCCTCTGTTAAACATTGTTCAAATCAAGTGTAATGGATTTTTTGCTCTATTTTGCAGCATTGTTTCTCTTGTTATTAAAATATTCTGTGCTCCTTTTTGTATAGCATAGCATTAACTAATGAACCTTCATGTCTCTAATAAAACTTTAAAAGCATTCAAATGACTCTTGCTTTCACACACACATTCAAAAATAATAATAATCATACCACCAGCAGAAACAGTAACAATATATATTAGTATTAGTAACAACATCACCATGACAGCAAGATGGCACTCTTGAACCTTTAACCCTAACACACAAGTCAGACAAATAAACATCACGACACACATTATGGTCATTGTAAGGCTCCTTATACACATTAAACAATTGTAGTTGCAGTTTTAACAGATTGTGACTTATGGTTAAGATGACCTGGTCACTGTGTAATGTTGGTCACCAGTATAAACCTGTTACAGTACAAACACATACAGTATACACTGAAGCACGCTAAAATCGATCCCAGTGAGCACTGTGCAGACTGATTCAAAATGACGTCACCAGCGCAAAGTGGCAGCACCAGCACAAACTGGTTTGATTCCTTTTCTTTGTTGCCTCAAAGGCATGAAACTGAACATCAGACATAGGAAAGATATGGATACTTTGCAGGAATTCATGAAAGGTTTCTCTCAGAGGTCCTGATATCTCACACATGGGTCAAAAACTATTCATGACACATAAAGTTACATACAAGATTGAATGTCCTTCAGCTTTGGATACAAATAGTGGTCCTATATAAGAAAATCCTCATTCACAGAATACTGGAGGTTGCAGTCTGACTACATTCTATTTTTCATTAATACATTCATATTCAGTTTAAGTTAAATGTTTAAATGTTTACCTTCTATCATTGTGTTTTTATATAATTCCATAAAGAATAATAGTAGATGATTTTTAAAGTCTGTCTTAATACATATCTCACATTCCCATTGTAAATGTACTTGATTGGATTACACTGTATTTAATGGTGGACAAATAAATCCAAATACTGTGTAAACATGCTTCCTAGAGTTTAAATGCTAATATGAGGCTTCAGTAGTCGGAGTTACTCAGATCAAGTGCAAACAATCCCTCTGTGGTGAATTACTAAGCTGAGGTCGGGTCATTTCAACCTTTTTTTGCGCTTTCTTTTATTTGCGTGTTATACAGATCTACAATTTCATCCGTATTTTGTTAAATTGTATTCTTAAAGCCAGACCATTTTCATGCTTAGTATGTTCAGGTACAGTTTTATGGAGTATGTAAAACTATGTACGCCTGGACGAGGCCAGGAATGACGTTGATGTTCCTTCTCAGAGCTAAGCAGTCGTCTACAGTGACAATAGATGTTGGGGGACATACTGGGCAGAAAGAGATGAATTATTGAGGTGAGTTATAGGAGCAGAAACAAGGTCATTTAAATGACCAGCCATTGTTGAGGTCAAATGTCTTTTAGCACTAATACAATGTGGCTGAATGTTTCAGTTCAGCATGATGTCTACACAGCAGCACCACAATTCCCCTGACACTTAGTAAAACTAAATAGCTCGATTAAAAACAAGACAGAAGAAAAATACAAGTTCCCATCTGTTGTAATCATCCCTTTATTACCCAGTGGAGAGACTCCGGTGGGAAGGCTGCAGCACGGCCCCACCACACAGACACAAGGGATGAAACATTGCAGCAGATTGCTTCATCCTTTAACACAACAACACCGACAACAGGTGGCATCTGCCCTCAAGCAGAAAACAATATAGGCTCTATTAATTATCACCTTTGTCAAAACATGTTAATGTTATCTTCTCAACCAATTAAGAGCTTGTTTTGATCTCCCTCACTTCCTCCCTTGATTTGTTTTTCCTCTGACCTAAAGCATCAATCTATAATGAGTAGCATGGAGATACTGTGGAAGTCACATGGTACATTCATCTAGTTCAGTTCTCACATTTCTGGGTTTTTAGTCTCAATTTCATGTTGTGTAATAAAACAAAGGTCACGTGTCACACACACATCAGGTGGCTGTCAGTGCTCAGTGGGAGTCCTGCAGAAAATAAACCCTGTACGCTGTTATCATTGCGTACTGTCGGACGGAGGGAGACGTTAGTGACAATACAAGTAATATTTACAAGAACAGAATATAACATGCAAGAAGAATCTATCCCAATGCTGATTATATAATATCGTGTCATAGTTTGCAGACACAGACAATTTGGAATTAATGAGATAGGCCGGTTTAATGCAAGGGATGAGGAGGGAAATGTGGTGAAGATGCCTGATAGTCTGATGAAGAGGGTTGGTGGGCTGAAGAGGAAGTGAGCTGGCTGGCTTAATGAGGCCAAAGGTCGCCAACCAGATGACTGTTGAACTCAATGGCATGCGGATGTGTTGAGTTCAGACAAGGAGACAAAAGGTAGATGGGTCCTGGAGATCCTGACGACAGGTGAATTTAGTAAAACACAAGTTTGGAGTTTAGCAGCAAGTCTTGTTTCTATTCACTCCAATGGAAAAAAGTACACATGAGCACAGATTGCCTACAAATACAGATTCGCCCTCTACTCACCGAAAAAGATACTGGACCGACTAAAATGTCATTATTCAGAAACACAAGTCAGGGAGACCCGTCTATGTCTCAGAAACACTTCACTCATGGTGCTGAGCCGTCAGTTTTATTTCAGTTCAAAGCTGCTGATGCTGCTTTCCAACCGGAAATTTAAAGGGACTATACGTGAAATATGGAGTATACATTAAAACCGAAATTAAACTTTCAGTCATCCACACGAAAGCCACGACTTCCAGTCAAGGTGGGGGGATTGGTGGGCGAGGAGACGACTTAGGAGACAGGAAGGGTATTCCATGTCATAGCATTAGCATAGCTTGTATCGCATCATCTTCTGGCCGGGATAAACTGCCAGGGTACGAGCGAGGAGTTCTGGGTGCAGCAACATGGAGGAAAATTAAACATCTTTTACTTGCATTCACAATGAGACATATCGTCTTTCAAATCAGCAAAGTTGACCTTTACCCCTCGTGTACAAGCCTTTGTAACATAGTTATGCTTATTAGAAACTACTTAAAGGCACTTCGAAAAACTTTGATAAACTCTTTCACTTCGTGAAAATTTAATTATAAACTGTGAAACAAGGCTCGGATGTATTTTTGCCATCCTGGAGCTCTTGTGCACCTTAGAGAATGGACCGAGAAGTTGCCTCCTACTTCTGGGTAGCAGACAGGTAGCTATAAAACACAACCTTCCAAGAGTTCTGATTGTGCCAAAGGCGAAGCTCTGAGATGACATCAGTTGCATTTGTCTGTGTAACACTGTTCACCTGGATGGTGTCTTCAGGCACGTGGCTCAGCCTGGGCCGACGTACCGACCTCGGTCAACATGGGCATGAAGGGACAAAAGGCTTGAGCTCCAATATGTCACATAAAAGAGTTCTTAATCCTGATGAAACAAATCTGACATGTGAGAGGTGAGTAAATTGTTGGTGAATTACTGAGTTGACTGTTTTCTCCATGTCTCCTACTTGTGTCTTGTTCATTAACCTGTTCTCTGTCTAAGGCCGAGGATTCCTGGGTCTTACTGCTGATTCATCAGCGATTTGCTTGTAATTTAATGATTTCGTCTGCAGGGAACCGGCTTGAATTATGTGGCCCAAACACCATATTGAGAGACAGATTAAAAGACAATTAGATCGTCTCTAGAGGAGATTATGAGCCGTTTACAGTTTGAAGTAATTTCCCTTTAATTACAAGCAAAGTAATAACCTCACAGTTATGTAATTATGCTTCTTTAGTATTTCACATTTTTGTGCTTTTAAGATGCCATTTGAGGATTATGTGTGTATTCCACTGGTGAGCAGGGAGCTCGATGCAATGTAGGCTGGCAGTTCAATGCTGTGATAATTTAATAACTCTACATGAGATAATATGTTTTTCTCTTCTTTAGATCTCCTGCAGAGCGTTTTGCCGTGCATTGGATTTCCTCACATGTCAAGATGAAGGAACACTGTTCATGCTTTGTTGGTGTGACTTTGAACTGCACACTCCTTCATAGACATGTGACCCAGATGCAAAGACTCAAAGACGCTGTGGATGCAGAGGAGCAAAAATGTCAAATTCAACAATTGCCAGTGTGTTTGCTGCCTGAGGGAAGGTGTCTCATACAGATGATTATGGTGAGCGACATAGGATGTTCACAGGAAGCCTTTTCTGCAGTTAGCAGAGACACTACAAACAAAATGTCTTCGGAAATTGTCAACGGATTCATGCACATTACAGCTCATCATGATATGTGGAGGATTATGATATGCATTTGTGTGTATTTCTCACCCATGCAGATATATGCTGATGACCACAGCACATATTTGAATTGCAGGACTATCTACCCTTTTGTCTTGAGCTCTTCGCCTCGCTGCTCTCACGTCATTGCTCTGGTTCTAGCAGACCGCTGCAAAATCATGGACTCTACCTGCATTCGTCAGGCATGCAACGTTGAGCTCAAAATCGAGTACGGCTTTTTAGACAGAACACTTAATCACACATGTTCACATACACTCATCTTCATCCTGCCTAAGAACCTAATGAGCCTGATGTCTTCAGAAGAACCAAAGAGGGTCTACGTTGGGATTCGGTGCGAGCAGGTTTGTATGATGTCTTAACTCTGCTTCTGTCAAGATTCATGTTTTACATCTATTATCTTATTATCAGAAAAACTCATCCCACTGCGTGTGTGTTTCCTATTTAACTCTGTGCTGCAATAAGAGGAAGGTGAAGAAGCTATTCTGGGGGTTTTATGTATTATCCGCTTTGTGGTTTGCATGCACATGTTGAAAATGTTAATAAAATCATCCATATTGTTTTTAGTATGACACTGAGAGACATGACGTGAAAAACAGTCACTTTCATTTTGTAATTAATGCAGATATGTAATTTCTGCAGACTGATGCAAATGTTTAATCCCAATATGCCCTCAATGCAGTTATCTGTACAAATGTTGCAGAGCATTCTGACGAATGACAACAATCTCACAGTGTATATTGTCATATGTCCCGACGTATTTGTTTGAATTAACACATTTTTGTATCGTGTTACTTGCAGATAATGACAGAGGTCTATGCAACACACTGTCCAAATGGAGCTTGTGATATCAAATTTACGTGCACTGCAGCCAGGCTGGAGAGCTGGTTGCCGACAGTCACCAGCATATGGGCCGGACGATTCTTTCTGGCAGCTGTGTTACTGGTTGGACTTCACGTTAAGAGGATGAAAGTATCACGTATTTCACGAGTCTGTCCTCCTCATGGCAGCAACTCCACAGTAAAGATGTTTTTTACTTTGACACTGTCTTGCTTTTCACCATCAATGACCACCCATCAGTCCTCCGAGTGGTCCTGGATTTCCTGTGTCGCCTGCCTCTCATGCACTCAGGGGAGAACTGTACATGTGCTAATCACCTGCAGGGCAGCTCGCACTGTCGTGAAACTCTTTTGTGCCACGCAGCGTTTTAGGCCTCTGTCGTTTGCTGTGTTGCTTCTCTGCTTGATTGTCGGCCCTCCTTTTGCAAATAAGAGTGTAACAGACTGGTTTGGAACCATTCTTCTGCATGTCCTGGGCTGTGTGAGGACCGATAGAGCGACTGTCTGCTTGTGTATTTATCTCACTTCCTGGTTCGCTGCGGTCCATCTGGATTAAACTGAGGCTGCTCAGCGTTCTCTTCCATGTGCGGTTGGTATCCAGTCTGCAGAATCAGAGGATAACAACAAAGTATGTGCAAGTCATTATGATAAACAGATTCATTTGACACAGTACTTGTCAAGCCTCCTTCTGTATCAATAAATATATTCCACATTGAGCATATTTGAGTTGAGTAACCAGCAAGAAAAGTAATTCTTAGATTTATTTCCCCACTTTTCCTTCTGATGTTAAATATTATCGCCCTTTAAGCTTGAAGCTTTAAAACATAAACAGCTCTTTCACAGGAGCAATTCAAACTGAATAATGTTTACAGTCTTGTAACAGTTGCATGTCACATTCAATAAATCAATAAATTGAAGCAAATAAAGAGAGCAGAAGTCCGTGTACCAATCATGTTTACACCCTCAACTGAAGTAAAGGTGTTTTTGGTCTTTTTAAATCTCATATTTTAACATTAGTCCAACACACTCTGCAGGGATTGAAGTTCATCACAATGGATGTTTGAAACACGTTTCACAGATTTCTTAGAGAACGTAAAACGTCTGTATATGTACAGTATATTAAAGGTTTTTATGTCCTTTGTATGTTCATTTGTGTTTAGTAAAACACAGCACAGTGGAGAGACTGTGGGCCATTAGCTTAACAACATTAAAATATTCGTATTTGATTATTAATAAATTACCTTGAACAAGGAGATTGTGTTCTTGGTGCTGTTTGTTTGTCTGCCAGGCTTTTAGTTGAATTATGCAAAAACTACCAGGCAGAGAGGTGGAACATGAGCCAGGAAAGAACTCATTCAATTCCTGTGACAGATTCTGTATTTGTTTTTACTTTTGTTTCCATTTGCATATCATAGAAAGCTACTGGCTTTCTCAGACGTATGCGCACTCTTTCTAGATATTCCAGACGTACAATCAATGTAAAACATTCGTCAAAGATCTGTTATTTTGGTATATACTCAAAATAAGAATGTACATTCAAATGTAATCAAAAACATGTTTAAGAGGCTTTAAAATGGAAAAGATCAAATAATCCAAAAAGGCCCCTCACACACACACACGCGCACGCGCACGCACGCACGCACGCACGCGCGCACGCACGCACGCACGCACGCACGCACGCACGCACGCACGCACGCACGCACGCACGCACGCACGCACGCACGCACGCACGCACGCACGCACACACAAATAGGCTGATTAATCCTCCTCTCAGGTGTGTGTGGGGGGGGGGGGGTTTGATTAACGCGGCCTTTTAAAACATATTGAATTGTTTCACAATACTTGAGGTCTTAAACCAGGTTTCAAAATCTTTTTTTAGCTGAAAGACACGTTAAAGTGTTTAGTTTCACAACATGAGGACATGGAGACAGACAGAAAGTGCTTCACTTACTAAAGAACATGAAAACTAAAAGTTTGCAGGCTGAAATATCAATATCAATTAATTTAACATGAAATAAGACTTGGTTCGGATGTCCTGCAGCTCTCGATCCTTGTGTTGGTCGTCCTGTTGAACTTCTACAGCTCAAACCACTAAACAGGTTTCAATGCTGTAGGAGTATTTTAGTATCTGGCATCCCAAAAGCTCATTGATTATCTATAAAGCAATGGAAAAAGATTATTTATCAATAAGAAATAAATGAATTAATGTTTAATGTTTAATTAATAATTAATTAATCTATAACATGTGATTTATCAGAAAATTGTGCTTAAAAATGAGTTTACAAAACATACATCCGTACATCTTTTTTCAATCTGCTTGATCAGTAGCTTAAAATTTCAGTGTTGCGTGAAAAAACAAATATTCTTTTGAGAATTGGAAGTGTGTTCACATTGGTTGTCGATGTTTCTCTCATTGTAGAAAAACTATAAAGATCAGCTCCCAGTTCAGAGTGGCATCAGGTGAGGGGAGGCTGACTCATGATGGGCTGGATCACTGTCATCTTATTCACTTTGCTGGCTAAGACAAAATCAGAAAACCAAACATGCAAACTTATCGGGCAGACGGGCTTCATGGAGTTTTCTAAGGAAGGTGATCTTATGATAGGAGGAGTTTTCTCTATGACTAGCACACGCACACTCATAGATAACAACTACCAGGCATTTCCGTATACGTTCTGTAGCAAGTAAGTTAAATATGTACATTGTATGGAATGTGCTATTTGGTGTAGTTACATCTTGTTATGACTGTAAAAACAACTTTGTTTGCAGGTGGAATGACAGGGAATTGAAATTTGCCCGGACGGTGATGTTCACTGTGGAGCAGATCAACAGAGATTCTTCGCTCCTGCCGGGAGTGACTCTGGGCTATCGGCTCTACAACGGCTGCGGGAGTGAAAACCTGATACGAGCAGCTATAGATGCTGTCAGTCGAGTGAATTCAAAGGGCTGCAATGATCAGATCCAGGCTCTCATAGGCCACTCATCTTCAGGAATAAGTCGAAAGATAAACAATGTGTTAAGCCGGCTCTCCATTCCACAGGTGAAGAAACTATCATAGAACAATTGCAAATGAACTGATTTTCATTGTCTGCATATCGGCAAGTATCATCTGCCTTTTAAACGTTAACATGTTTTCTTCTCTTGAAGGTAAGCCACCTATCAACCTGTGCATGTTTGAGTGATAAGAATCTGTACCCCACGTTCTTCAGAACTGTGCCAAGTGACCGCTTCCAAGTCATCGGCCTAGTGCAGCTCATGAAGTATTTTGACTGGCGCTGGGTGGGGATTATCTACTCGGGCGGCTCTTACTCAGAGAAAGGCACTGAGGAATTCTCAAACGAAGCGATGAAAGAGGGCATATGTGTTGAGTACAGATTACCTTACTCAAAGACCAATTTGAAGGAGTTCGATGCTATTGTAGAAGCACTAAGAGAATCCTCATCAAAGGTGGTCCTGTTGTTCATGTCCTTATCTTATACCAAATCCATCTTGTCAAAAATTGAGATTTATAACATCACTGGGAAGCAGTGGGTCGGCAGCGAGGCCTGGATCACACAACAAGATCTGGGTTCTGTGGAGAGAAAGAGCATCTTACAGGGGGCGATGGGCTTTGCCCTACCACAGGCGTCTATCCCAGGCCTCGGTCAGTTCTTACTCAACCTGAAACCGTTTGATGAACCACAGAGTGCTATTGTTAAAGCATTCTGGGAAAAGTTCTTTGACTGCAGCTTCTCTCCGTCGAATACGTCCACGATGTGCACCGGCACAGAGGATCTAAAGACGGTGTCCAGTGACTACACAGATGTGACATACTTCAGGTCTGAGAATAATGTGTACAAAGCCATCTACTCGGTGGCATATGCCCTTCATGCACTGTTGCAATGTAGAAATGGTTCAAATCCCACCACAGGAAGGCCCTGTGTGAGCAAGACTGAAGTTCACCCCAAGCTGGTAAGATTGGAGTTATTTACTTTAGACATATGCATTCAATGAAAGGTTACTATTCATAGCTTGTTTTTATTGCAGGGTTACATTTGCTAAAAAGTGGTATTTATCTCTCTATAGGTGTTGGAACACATTAAGTATGTCAATTTCACATCACTGAACGGGGCCAAAGTGTTGTTTGATGAGAATGGAGACTCGGTCGCCCAGTACGACTTAGTAAACTGGCAGATGAAAGAAGACGGCTCTGTTGAGATCCTAAACATCGGTCAATATGACACGTCTTTTCCAGAAGGGAAGAAATTCAAACTAAAAAACGACATCAAAATAGTTTGGGGGGGAAACAGCGATGAGGTAGGGTGAACTTTTTTTTTTTACCATGTCAGTGACAAGCAAAACATGTTGTTGCATTATTAATTCTTCATCACATGCTGTGTTTTCCTCGATGAGGTGCCGCGGTCTGTCTGCAGAGAACCGTGTCCACCGGGGACTCGCAAGGCCATAAACAAGCGTAAGCCTGTGTGCTGCTTTGACTGCTTCGAGTGCCCAGAGGGAACAATAAGCAATCAGACGGGTGAGCAGGGATTTCAAAGTTGCATTGAGTTGCAAGTTGCAAGAGAGATTGATATTAAAAATTAAATCAAATATGAATGTATTTCTGCGTGTTTGTTCCAGATTCCCCCGACTGTTTGACATGTCCACCTGAATATTGGCCCAACAAAGACAAAGATCATTGTCTTCACAAACCTACAGAGTACCTGTCTCACCATGAGATCATGGGGGCGCTTTTAACGGCATTCAGCTGTATTGGAGTGTTTTTGTCTCTCCTGACATCAGTGATATTTTTGACTCATAAAGAGACTCCGATTGTAAAAGCCAACAACTCTGAGCTGAGCTTCCTGCTGCTCATCTCATTAAAACTGTGCTTCCTGTGCTCCCTGACCTTCATCGGCCGGCCCACCGAGTGGTCCTGCATGCTGCGGCACACAGCATTCGGGATCACCTTTGTGCTCTGTATTTCCTGTGTTCTTGGGAAGACTATAGTAGTCTTAATGGCCTTCAGAGCAACGCTTCCCAGCAGCAACGTCATGAAGTGGTTCGGGCCTGTTCAGCAGCGGCTCGCTGTTCTGACTTTAACTCTCATTCAGGTTCTGTTTTGTATCATTTGGCTCAGTACCAAACCTCCTTTTCCTAAGATGAATATGAAATATTATAAGGAGAAGATCATCTTAGAGTGTGCTCTGGGTTCAGCTATCGGATTCTGGGCTGTGTTGGGTTATATCGGACTGCTCGCTGTCTTGTGTTTCATACTTGCCTTTCTGGCTAGAAAGCTGCCTGACAGCTTTAATGAAGCCAAACTGATCACCTTCAGCATGCTGATATTCTGTGCAGTCTGGATCACGTTCATCCCAGCGTATGTCAGCTCCCCCGGGAAGTTCACTGTAGCTGTGGAGATATTTGCCATTTTGGCCTCAAGTTTTGGTTTGCTGGTATGCATATTCGTTCCAAAGTGTTTTATCATCATCTTCAGGCCAGAACAAAACTCAAAAAAACATCTGATGGGGAAAATACCATCAAGAACTCTTTAGCATGTAATTATATGTGGGTCTTCTCATCAACACGTGTTGCATAGACTGAGAGATCTTGCAAAGGCAAAGTAAACTTTTGACGTACTGTGACAGTTTAAATAAAGTGAATCTAATGACTCCAATGTTTCTTCATTGTATGCATTTACTAATGACAGAATATGTGATTTATATTGGAAGTCTGCTATATTAATTCTGTGCATGATACAGATTTTTTGTGCAAAAACATAGACAAAGATACTCAACGTACATTTTTAAGCATATTCTAGGTTTCTTCAATTTATGACGAGCTAATAAATATATTTGATGGACACAAATTCCCCTCTTAGTGTCATCAAAGTGCAACTTAACATTTGTTTTATTTAGCAGGAAACACAGGGGAGGGTTATGCCACATGTTATCCGTCAAATAATCTCATTACAATCACAGTCACATTTAAAGAGCATCCATGTGTTATTAGACCATAAACACCACATATTTCTGGACATGTATTACATTTGTAAGAAAAAATGTTATCATTTATATGTTATTGAATATAATAATAAGGATATGTATATTTGAACTACTTTCACAGGGGGTAAAAGTTTCAACCTTGTAAATGTAGAGCCGTCTGTTCCCCAGCAGATGTCACTGTTTTGACTAAATCGACTGCAGAAATGATGAACCTGCTTCACTTATTATTTGAAAATGGTTCAATAATCAGTAAAGCTTTGTTTAGCAATCACTGATGGATATGTAGAAAAATCTGAATTATTTAGATGCTTTTTCCAAGGTAAAGAAATGGGAAGAGTTTTAACTTGTAAACATAAACCAGTTCAACCAGAGATAGAAAAAGAAAGAGCCTTTACTGCCTTTCACAGGAAGTCATCTCCTAAATGAAGGTTATAGACATATATAAATATAGATCGCTGGTCACACAAAGATTATTTCACTTTGTATTTCTGCTGCAGTAAAAATGGGCGAGCGTCCTGCTCTTTAGATGTTATGTAGCTTTATATTCTGTTATCCGCTCTGCATATGTAGCCATGCAGTACCAGACATTAAAGAGACCATGTCTGACCTACCAAAGAATAGTACATAATATACAGTAATTGCATGTAGAGAACATAAACCAAACCACACATTATGTTGTTCACAACATGGGATATTTTCTATTATGCTGTCAGGCACTAATAACAGCAATCTGTGTCATTCAGTGGCAGAAACAATAACTTGACGATGGGGTTCCTTTTCATGGTTGACAATTGCCCTCATATGTATAAAGTTCACTTCAGATTGTATATTCTGTATGTGCACTGATTTCGCATACACAACCGTGTGTGGACACACAGTAAACACAGTGTGGCCCAAATGTATCAATCAAACCTTACCAATGTGAGATCAGTGTGCCCTGTTGGGAATATATCAACCTTTTATGAGTGAGCATGTCTATCTGCATCCAACAGTTATGATAAGAGTTGTGTCCTTGTCTCTCTTAGAGAGCAAACATGCTTGAGATGAAGAGTGTCGTGCTCTTATCTCTGTTGGTTCTCTGCTTTAACGCAGCTTCTGGTTGTGAACTTTTGGGCCGGTTTGACATGCCAAGTATTTTAAAGCAGGGAGACATAATGATTGGTGGGATTTTCCCCGTTTCAAACAAAGAGATAAGCAGAACTTCTACATTTGAGAGGAACCCACCTGGAGTGAAGTGCACAGGGTAAGTTGCATCTTGAATCCTGCAGCCTCCTCTACTCTCCTCTTTGACACATAATGTCTTATGTACATATTTAGCAACATGTGTTGTTTTACAACCTTTTTGAATCACTAATTTCAGATTTGACCTGCGAGCTTTTCGATGGACTCAAGTGATGAGATTTGCAATTGAAGAAATCAACAAAGATCCCACTCTCCTGCCAAACATATCACTTGGCTATAGGATCTTTAACTCTTGTGCATCTCCTACTAATACTTTACGTGCTGCACTAACACTGGCTAGTGTACCAGAGGAGATAGAAGCAGCCTCCTCTTGTCCTCCAGCATTATCTGCCCTCATTGCTGAGTCTGGATCATCTCAATCTTTAGCTGTGGCTGGAACACTTGGACCATTTCAAGTGCCCATTGTAAGACGAAATGATATTTTTATTGCATTATTGTCCTGTGATATTTGATGATTTGGAGTGATCCCATTCCCTCTATTGGTGTTGTTCTCTTATAGGTAAGCTACTTCTCAACCTGTGCCTGTTTGAGTGACAGAAGTAAATATCCTACATTTTTTCGAACAATCCCAAGCGACTTTTTCCAGGCAAAAGCTTTGGCTGCACTGGTCAAACGTTTTGGCTGGCAGTGGATTGGGGCCATACAGTCAGACAATGACTACGGGCGCAACGGGATACTGGCTTTTACTGAAGAGGTTAAAAAGTTTGGGGTTTGTATTGCATTTGTTGGAACAATTCTACGGACATACAGCATGGATAAAATTCGGGATGTTGTGGAAATGATTAAGCAGTCAACAGTTAAAGTTGTTCTTGCTTTTGTTCCTGAGGGGGACTTTTATCCGTTAATGAAAGAGGTGGTTAAACAGAATATTACAGGAATTCAGTGGATTGCCAGCGAGGCTTGGATAACGGCTCCTCGACCCTCCACTCCAGAAATCTACCAAGCTTTTGGCGGAGCCCTCGGATTTGTGGTGCAGAAGATGTCTATTCCAAAACTAAAACCTTTTCTTACAGGCATTAATCCTTACACCGATCCAGGTGAGGCTTTTGTCAAGGATTTCTGGGAGATTATGCTTGGCTGTAGACCTGTGTTACCTGGGGAACACACAGGTACAGAAGCAACAAATGAAATATGTAAAGGCAATGAAACATTGATGAATTCCCAGGATGTGTTCTTCAATGTCACACAGCTCAGAGTTTCTTATAATGTGTATAAGGCAGTTTATGCCATTGCACATGCACTTCACCATCTGCTATTTTGTCATCCTGCTGGAGAGAAAACAGCGAGGCCATGTTTGAACATATCAGAAATTCGCACAGAAAAGGTGAGAAATGGTGTAAGTCATCAGTAGCCCCGTACAAAATGTCCAATAACTCCAACTGAGTGCCAATAAACTGTTTATTTAGCTGTATAGAAGAAATCTTGTTAATACGAACAAAAGCATCAAAAATGTCTAATAACAAATGATACGTTGTTTTCTGTTCCTCAGGTCACTGAACACCTGCAAAGGGTGAATTTTAGGAATCAGTTTGGTGATAATGTGTTTTTTGATGAAAACGGTGACCCTCCTGCTTCTTATGACATCATCAACTGGCAGCTGAGAGACGGGCAGGTGCAGCATGTGACACTCGGTCATTTTGCCTCTGCTGCTTCTGGTGTTTATGAGCTGAGTGTCAAGGAGGAAGAAATAGTGTGGAGGACCGGCAACACGGTAGTGAAATGACTGTTTTTATTCTGAAAGGTTCTTCCACCAACTGGCTTGTTGAAATATTAAACCAGTATGACAAGAAATTACTTTTATTTGGTCGCAACATAATTACACTGTATGTTTTTTCTTTCATTTTTAATTTGTTAGGTTCCAATATCAGTGTGCTCTCATGATTGTCCAGTAGGAACCAGGAAAGCTCAAATTAAAGGAAAACCTTCATGCTGTTTCGACTGCATCCCGTGTGCTGACGGAACTATAGCCAATTCAACAGGTAGCACAGACACACACTTAAATACCAGTTAGGTACGTCTTGTGAAGACCCTCAATTGATTATCCCTTGATGATGGTTATAGTCTTTATTGAATCTGTTTGTTGTTTTTTTTATTATCTAAATGTTAATTTGAAGGTTGTCATGTTATCATGGTGTGGCTGAGCTGTATTTGTATGAATTATAATGCATTTTGATAATATGAAATATTCACAAACACCTCCCAGCAATAGCATGTCCAGTTCAACAGCATCACAATTCACAACTGAACATTTATTGTAGGGCTGTTGTGTAATACTACAAAGGTTTAATCTACCTATGAACATGGCAAGTGTGTTTATATTGAAGGCATGTGTGCCATACGTAAAAAAAAAAATGCACTAATCAGGTTCTGCTCATGTCGAGACAAATTAATGATTGCAATAACATTATTTCAAATTGCATTAGATGGATCCCTGCAAATGAGACATCAGGATGCAGAACTCACACTTTCAATTTATCTCCCGCAGGTTCAGCAGACTGCACACCCTGTGAACGGGAATACTGGTCCAGTGAGAGGAAAGATAAGTGCATTCCGAAAACAGTTGAATTCTTGACATATAGTGAACCGATGGGAATAGCTATCACAGTTGTATCCATCCTCGGAGCCTCTCTGTCGCTGGCCATGATGATCCTCTTTATCTCCTACAGAGAAACCCCAGTGATAAAGGCCAGCAACACTGAGCTGAGCTGCTTTTTGTTGTTCTCTCTCTTCTCATGTTTCCTCTGCCCCCTCACATTCATCGGCAGACCCACAGTCTGGACTTGTATGCTGCGACACACAGCTTTTGGAGTGACATTTGCGCTTTGTATTTCCTGTGTCCTGGGGAAAACAATCGTTGTAGTAACAGCTTTCAAAGCTTCCTTTCCTGGAAGCAAAGTTGCGGGAAAGTTTGGTCCCACACAGCAACGGATCATAGTTTGCTCTTGCACTTTGATTCAGATAGTAATATGTGTGCTGTGGCTCAAGCTTAAACCACCCTTTTCAGACATGGTTTTCAAATACAGCAATAAGATCATTTTAGAATGTAACACTGGATCTGAGGCTGCTTTCTACGCAGTGCTGGGGTACATAGGCATTCTCTCAATAATATGTTTGGTCCTGGCCTTTCTAGCAAGAAATTTGCCAGATAACTTTAATGAAGCAAAATATATCACATTTAGCATGCTGATATTCTGTGCAGTCTGGATCACCTTCATCCCAGCGTATGTCAGCTCTCCTGGCAAGTTCACCGTGGCCGTGGAGACATTTGCAATTTTGTCTTCAGCATTTGGATTGTTGATCAGCATCTTTGCCCCTAAATGTTACATAATATTGATAAAGCCAGAAAAAAATACAAAGAAGCATGTCATGGGAAAAAATCTGGATAAAGATCCATGACTTGTGTCAAGGCCCAACTTAACTGAAGACCCACCCTGAGTGGCCTGACAGTTTGGACTTTCATTTTCAACATATCGATATATTTATTGATGAATTGATTTATTGATATTAATAGTTTTAAGCATAGATTGAGTCCCCTTTCTTGGGATACAAAGGTCAGGAGTTCAAATTCCTACATGCCAAATGTTGTGATTAATTTCTATGTTGTACCTTCAAGTTGCCATTTCAGGTCATATCAACTTGACACAGATTAAATTAACACATTTGATTTTGGCTCGTTTTCATCTCCACAGTTTTCATATCCCAAGTGGACTGAAAAAAGGGGAAAATTGGGATTGTCCAATTTATGAATATGCAATTAGTATATAAACCACAATTTATTTATGTTCCTCATCTGAACATATAGAAATCATGTAGAATTATTTCAATCTTGACGGATGTAAAATCTATAAATCTCAGTCATGTTAAGAACGAAGCAAATAATTGTGTTTGGTCTGTAGCTCCGCCCACTGAGTCAGTAACAGAAGAATCACAGTCCGACATTTTTACCAGCACCTGTGTCGGATGAAGTAATTTACATCTGGGCAGCTCTCTATAAGGTAAAAGTACTGTCATCTTATTAAATGTTGGTTATAGTTAGAGGTAGTCATTTCAACACATTGTTTTCTAAAAGCTTATGTTTTTATTTGCCAGTAACACCGAGCAACATGAAAAACTCCATGTTAATCTGTTAACATCTAGTTAAAAGATTAGCTAACGTCACCGTTCACTGCCTAGCTCGGCTAATGCCATGAATATTGTAGCGGCCCGTCGGTGTGTGTCAAGCTAGAACACTCACGTAAGAACAGGTGTCACGTCTCTCTCACCCGGCACCGGCACCACAGACACCTCAACAACGTCGCTTCCCCCTCGCATCCCGGAAGTCCCAACACACAGTCAATGTTCTAGCTTGACACACACTGACGGGCCGCTACAATATCATTAATGTGAGTTAATATTTCTCGATCTGTTTTAATATATCGTGTTTTTTATGGTTTGACAACTAGCATAGCATTTGTCCGGTAGTTCTTGCTCTCCCATATGAACAACTATGAAGTTAAAAGTTAGCTGAATTCGCTGGGTGGTGTGGGTGGGCCGGGCTGGGTGTGGCGGCATTTCACTGCCCTTTATGTTTTTTCTTTTTTTCAATGTTCGCGGTCCCACTAGGTGAAACGTCATTGGTAAGCTTCCCTCTTGAAAAGCTTCTACTATTAGCATTAGTTTACTGAAGCTTTTTGCACTGGAGGCATACAGCCAATAATGATGGTAGGATACATGATGAAGTAGACTTTATGTGAAATGTCGGCTTGAAGGAGTACATAAAAAGGCTGTATTTGTGTGTTATTTACAAAATAATGTAATGTTTTCTTGGACAATTAATTGGTGTTGATACGGTTGACCTCTGCTTTGAGTTCCAAAGGCTCTGAAGTAAATGGTAGCAGAAAACCTCAGGACATTCAACTAACTGCTGATGCTTTTTTTTTTTTTTTTTTTTTGCTGTTTTTAGGACTGATGGTTTTGCATTCGGTTGTAGCAGTTAAAATTGTTTTCTATGCACTCTTGATAATATGGTTAACACGTGCTTTTGGGAAGTAAAAATGTGCTTTGCTCTAACAAGTGAAAGATATTTTATTTGCATACCTATATGCATGTACAAGACAAGTTTTGTCTCTGATTCCAATTTAACGATTTCTTTTTTTTTTGTCAGTTTACCTTCGAGGGTGCAAAAGCCTAAAAATGTTGTGGACTTGTAGTAAATTGTTAAAGTTGTATTCTTTGAGAAAATACAGTAACAATGTCAAAAGAGAATTGTTTTTCTTTATTCCTTATTTGTTTTGAACATTATGATAAATGCTGTAGATAAGAGACTCGGATGGATCAGCTAATTATTTACAAAAAAATCAGTGCACAGAAATCTTATTTGGAATAGAAGCACAGATTATGCAGATTCTTTGCAACTTAATAGTGGACAACTTACTTGAACAGGCTAGGTAGATTTAACAGAACAAACTTGCGTGTTGTTTAAATAAAAACAAACAAACATTGCTTTAACATGTTCTAATTGAATATACCGAGCATGAAAAAAAGCCTTAAATTAACATTAAAAAGTTATGTTGCTTTAATATAGGGTAATTGAATATTTGCAACATGAAAGAAAACTATAAGTTAACAATAAAAGTCATGTTTGTATCACAAAAACTAATTCGGTATATTTAACGTAACTAAATAGTATTGATTGTGGATGTTTTAATATGTGCAACTGATGTCCATATATTTTTATGTAAATCCACATTCGACTTTTTTTCAGTGTAGATAAAAATGCATCATTTGTATAAGATAATCCTGAAGCTATTTCATATGGATTTGTTTTCCGATCCCAGTACCATTAAGTTATTTATTTATTATTCTTCCAATAGACCACTTGGTGGTGCTTTAACTAAAAATTGCTTGTTTTTCATTTTCAGAGAAAGTTCTATCAATCGCTCTCAGTGACATCTTCCAACTTTATTAAAATATTGTTTTGAATACAAATTTAGCAGCTAATAATTTCCACATCGATCATCTAAGTGACCTGAAAAATGTTATTGTTGGTTTATGACATCATTAAGAGGGAATGTACAAAATCCCAGAGCAATATGCGTTAAGGTGGCGCCAGTATCTCCCTACTCCAGCAAACACTGCTGCTATAAGTTAGACAAAAGCTCTGTAGCAAGTTATTCACAACTCGGTCCTGCACTTCACAGTTCATACCCCTTCTTCTGGAAGGGTTTGCAGCTTTTAATCACAAATGCCTCACTTAATAACGTCTCCAATATGCATCGAAGGACATCAAGGTCTGCCCCTGTTTGAACCCTGTTAAAATGTTTGTTGCAAATTTAGTATCATTCGTCTTTTTTTTCTGCAAAATAATAGATCCAAAACAATTCAATTCTATGATGCTGTCAGACACTGATAATAACAATCGGAGCCTGTTAAAGGCAAAAACAACACTTTTAGTGGATATTATTGACAGACATTTGCCCTGTAAGATTATTTTTACAATAATTTTGGTCTCAATGCTTTTTGTATGTGTATGTTTGCATTAGTGAGTTGCAAAGGTTCAGCTCTGATTCTATATTCTGTGTGTATTTGGATACTAGTGTACATACAGTACACACAGTGTGACCTATTGTACCAATCATCCCTTACCAATGTGAGATCAGTGTGCCCTGTTGGGAATATATCAACCTTTTATGAGTGAGTATGTCTATCTGCATCCAACAGTTATGATAAGAGTTGTGTCCTTGTCTCTCTTAGAGAGCAAACATGCTTGAGATG
>CAAKHC010015153.1:0-41466 GCA_901007825.1 Macroramphosus scolopax
ACTGGCAGGTCCTGAGTGGAGAGAGACTGACTGGACGTTGTTACTGGGAGGTGGAGAGGAGAGGGGGAGGAGTTAGTGTAGCAGTCACATACAAGAACATCAGCAGAGCAGGAAGTGAATGTCTGTTTGGACGCAATGACAAATCTTGGTCTTTAGATTGTGATGAAGATAGTTATGTATTTTGGTACAACAACATCTCATCTCCTGTCTCAGGTCCTCTGTCCTCCAGAGTCGGAGTGTACCTGGACCACAGTGCAGGTGTTCTGTCCTTCTACAGCGTCTCTGAAATCACAACTCTCCTCCACAGAGTCCAGACCAAATTCACTCAGCCTCTGTATGCTGCACTCAGGATTTATTATAAGTCATCAGCTCAGTTTAATATAAACCCAACTGAACATCACTTGTTAAACCAAACTATCAGACGAAACAGTGATCAGATGATGCTGTTCTCTGGTGTCTTTAGTGGTTCACATGTGTTTGATTGAGTTCGTCAGCAGGATTCTGATTGTCACCTGACTTGTTGGAGGATTCTTTACATTTCAGGGTAGATTCATGCAACATAACAAAAATCAGCTCTTCTTTTCTTTACATGGGATCTGGTGGCGTTTGAAACTTCTGATTCATTGATGATTAAAAATGACATTTATATTCCACCTGTAACAATACGTCTCCTCACATGCTGTAACTTGTGCAAGAAGAATAAAGAGTTCATGATTGTCCATCATGAAGCTGTCAAACTGAACGACTGTTGAATGAAACAAGTGAACTGTCAGTGAACGCATCACGTTCCATCTCTTCATCCGACATCAATCATTGAATCTGTTTTAACAGAGAGAAGGTGGACAGCTTCTGATGTGGCCACGCCCCCTCAGGAAACAGGAAGTGAGAATGGATGGAGGGCTAATACTCCTTTTCTCCATGAATTTTTGTGTGAAACTTTTCATTTACACAACGGCCAAACAAAAAGACAATAATAAATCTAAACCACTTTACTTTGTCTTCACACACTTCATGCACTTCTCACTTCGGAGTCTTGCATTCAGACTGATCACTGAATCCATCTTTCTTTCCCCCCAGATTGCTTTGGTCTCTTGAGACAGGTAGCCGGAGAAGAGAGCCACCCTAGAGGAGCTTCAGCTGCACCCCTGGCTTAATTAGGCCAAAACACAATGCATTGTTAACCCAGCCCACCAATATTTCCATTTAGTTTTAGGATTTTCAAGGACCTTTTCCTTTATAATTGCTGTTAGTTTTATTCCTGATATATAAAGTGTAATGGATCTGATTGATATTGGCCTCTAAAGCCCAAATAGACAGTATACAATAATCCTAATCATTATGATGAAAGACAGAAACCAAAGCAAAGTCTTTGTTATAAACGTTGTAATAACATGTTTTCACCATCGTCATATTTTCATGGAATGTTTCTACAGTAGTTAAAAAAGCTACAAAGAGACAAAACAAAATTGCGATTGGATGAAAACAGAAAATATCGTTGTGGCCGTTAACCAGATTGGGACAAATGTCTTCAGAAGGACACTGTATAGTTTCTCCTTCTAGTTTGGAGGAGGGGAATTCAGTTGGTTGTAGTCTCCAACTTCACTGTCAGAGGCCACTGAATCTTAGACACTGGTCCTTTAAAATGACCTTTTATTTCCATCTGAGTGGAGCGTGAAATGGTGACTGACTGCATTCGAACCGTTAAAGCAACACTATGCGACACCCACCATCGGAACCTGCAGCCTCAGCCTCCCTCGGCTCTGCACAGTCACTGCAGTCATGAATTGGCCACACGTCCTGCACGTTTTGGACATCACCTTCCTGTTGTTAAATCTGGACTTAGAAGCAGGGTGACTACTGGCAAGTGAGGGAGCAGCGCTGATGGAGTAAGAGGGGCAACAGGAGGAAGGGGGGTCGCATTCAGGACCAACAGGAACAACATTAGTGTCTGTGGCTTGAGTACAGACAGATGTTGCTGTTGAAAAAGCTTCATCCGGGCTGACGGTTCTGACTTGATAACTGCAGTTAAAGCTGACAGCGTTTGAAGGCTGACGCTTGTGGTGCCAACCTCCTCAGTCAGGACAGTGATTCATCATCCAACTCCAGGCCACCCAATTGATTTGACGTTTCACTGATGTCTACACTGGGTATAAGACTAACACGATAAAGTAATAAAGACTGTAGCTGTAGAAAGATCAGAACCTCAGACAGACTTCATGAATTCTACCTTTAATAAATAAATTCAGATTACAAGTTATGAAACGTCTTTTTGCCAGTGTGTGCGGGCCGATATCCCTAGAGATCAGTCAGCAGAGGTGGAGACCAACGCCATCAGGGTGACCCTGTAGACAGTTGTCTCATCCTCCTTTAACGTGAGAGGCACACACATCTGCACCACCTGATAGGGCTGAAACACATGCACATGATTATAATCATTGCTGTTGTTGTTAAAGTAAGAAGCTTTTTCTGTCCTGTCAGTTTTAACTAAAGATGCTATGGATTTCTTTGAGAGCACATCTTCAAATTCACATCTTTTATCTTCAACGGTCTATAAATGTAATCAGGGTTTTTTGACACTGGTCAATTGAAAAACATGGGTTTCAAAGATATAACAAACACTGCATCTGTAGCCACATCCAAGGCTTTCAGGACAGTTGTGTAAGTTAGACCCAGGACCTGACGCCAGTCGACTAAAGGGGCGTGGCAGAGGTGAAACCCACAAGACACAGATACAGGAAATGATTTTACGGTATGAGATCTCTTTTCTGAACCGTCTCTGCTAACAATTTTGTTCATTCATGACAACATTTGTTTATGCACTCTCTTTTGTAAATATGTTTTTCCAATTTAATAACAGAGACCAACAGTTAACAGTACTGAAGGTTTGATTCATCTCCTCCTCACCTGGTATCCATTCTGGGGAGTCCATGTGAGAGTGATGGTGCGTCTTTGGCCTGCCTCCACGCTGCCTCGGCTGGGCTCCACACTAAAGCCCTGCTGCTGCAGGGATGCCAGGTTATCCCAGCGAAACTCCCCGCTCTGGGGGAAACAGAAGCCATTATTTGTGAGCGAACCTGCAAAAGAGGCCCAGTAGGCTTGTGCCTGTGACTCGTTCCAAAAGTTAAGATACGTTGAACTGTTCATCGTATTACAACTTTGAAATAAAAATATGGTGTGATACAACCAAGTAAATATTGGTATTATAACATGAAACCACACCGATGTGCCCAAAACCGGAAATTATGAATGAAACATAAACAAATCAGCAGTACACATTTTGGCTCTTACACAGCATAATAAAATAAACAGCACACATTGGATCCAATGCTTTATAGCAGAGCTGTTTATGATGCATCACATTACAATTGATGAGACATTCTGCAGCGTTCAGTTAAATATCTTAGTGAACCCCCTGTGTTGTCAGATCACAGTACCTTCTTACTGGGCTGTGTGGAGCAGATGCAGCCCACCTGCAGCTCCCTGACTGCAGGTCTGACGCCCTCCGTGCTGTAGCTGGCCCGCAGAGTCACCAGCACAGGAATGCTGGGCTTTTCTGTCACCTCTGACTCTGCTAGAAACAGCACACACATACATGCTGCATTACTGACAGTAATCCTAAAGTGTTGTAGCAAAAATAGCAACAGTGGTGTTGCAGCAGTTAGTATGTGATGAAGTGTTGTATGTCAAGTGCTTGTAGTGCGGAAAAGATATCCCCAGTTGCAATCGAACCTGAGACATTGCATTTAAGTAGTTGAACTTTGTTGGGTTTACTGGGGACTTTCAAATTCAATCTAACACGTCCGTCCCCACAAGGGCCTCTGACGCAATTATTGTAAAGCTATAGGCTGCTGATGTTCTGCTAATGTGCCAAGATGTTTTAAATGTGGTCAAATTGACATTAACCTTGTCCAGCAGCGATGCCTACTTCCCCTACGTTTGTGGTGAAATAAAAGCTAACTGCTGGGGACGAGCACATGGGCATGATTAGCATGAATTAGTGCAGCACATACACTTAATCACATAAATCATGGAATGTGTTGGGCAATTATTTCTCATCTTTATAGTGTATTTACTTTCTCTGCCTGACTTCCCTGGCATCTTGGAGAAATCTGGATAACTTGTGATCAGTACCATACCGACTAATCATTTAAATTACATCTAGTCCATCGTATTATACGCTGATGACAATAAAGTGGAGACAGAGATGAAGACAGATGTACCTGAAAGATGTGGTTGGCTGGTTATCAGTGGAGGAAGGAGGGATTCAATAGGTACTGTCAGCGGGTCTCCTCCAAGTAGATACATATTATGTGAGGAGGCTGCTCCCCTCAGATCCATCACACACACTTTACTCTGCCAGACAGAAAAAAAAGTGTTGGAAAGTGTAATTTAAGATTTAATCATTTTTCCAGGACAAGGTGACGGCTACTGTGATTAATGATTATGTCAAGGTTGGGTTTAGTGTAGAATGGTATTCCTGGCCTGAAGTGTGTGTGAGTGGCTTTCTGCTGACCTTATTCATGAGCTCGACAGTGAGTCTGTCAGAGTAGTTGACAGACGGGTGGTCAGGCTGAAAGGTGATGCTGATGTCCTGGCTCTGTCCTGGAGAAATGCTTCCCTCTACTGGCCCGACGGTGAAAACACTCAGTCCACTGTAGTTCTGGGTCCCTGTATGAGATACAAAAGACAAGCTTCTACTTCCCCATGCAGACTTCTGGTACATCTGCTACCAGTGTTCATAATGAACCTAGTCTGAGAGTGAGACATTTAAACATGCTACATCAAAGACGGTCAGAGTGACTTTCTTGTGCAGAAAATGGTATTTCATGATAGCTTGATGCTCTGGAATATTAATTAATAGTGCGGCTAATCTGAGATGCAAATATCTTCTAATTTACATGATAAAATGAAGAAATTCAATAAGGTTCAAATACTTTGAGCTAGATCACCGAATCTGTTACTCAAGCACAAAAAAGGAAAAGCATTTTCAATTATTATTTAACATTGCAGAAGATCTGTCAAGCTATGAACTCTATTTGCATCTGATTAGCTGACTGAAAATGTCAGAATGTTTGTAGCGTTTTACACTCTACTGGTCTTTCTCAAACTGGACACTCTCCACTCCGTAATAGAGTGAACTCCGTTTTTAGACACACTCACAGCTGGATAAAGTGCCCTTCAATCAGACGGAGGGGATAAATACTGTGCCAAACAGGATTAACTTCACTCCCTCCAGTGGAATTGGAAATGTTGTAACTTCTTGTAACCGTGGAGAAAATAAATCACATTTCTCTAATTGCTTGGGTTGTACAACAGTTTGGAAATATTAAACACTTTACAATAAAATGAATCATTTTTTAGACTAGGGGGAAGCTAAGTAGTAAATGTACATGAAAGACACAGAACTTAACTTTATACGGCGTGTGTTCCATGGCGAACACATTCAGGTGTTGCATGTGGTCAGTGAGTCACCACCGACATAGAATCACTGTTGGAGGGTTTTATAATCACGTCCAGTCCCTGCTAATTGGTTTGGGATGTCAGTTAATAAGGCGTACCCCCACCATAACGTAAAAACAGAGCGGAAGTTGGTAAGGAGAAGTTGTAGGGGGACGTTTCAGAGAAGGCCAATGAGAAAATTGGGCAATCAATAGTTTGTATATTCGGCATTTTCATGTGGCTATTCTAAAATCAACTTTACATCTGCTTTTTCAGTTTTAGTGACTTCTTTAGTGACCATCACGTTGTTCATCCTAATCAACCCTGTTTCATTACAGTTTGACACCGACCAGTATGTATAATAGTGTATTAACATTAACAGCTTGGTCTCCACCTGAATATGATGAGTAAGATCCAGGGCGATATGTCAACTATAACGTGGACAAATGGTAAACAGACATGTAGCAGCCATATATCTTTTTCTTTTTCGAGCTCCAGCAATCATATTATTCTTTGATGACTTGTGCAGTGTTAAAGGCATCTTACCCACAACAGGCTGGATCTGAGAGTCTATGTAACCGCCCAACAGGAGGGCCTCTCTGTCATCTCCATCCTGAGGCGTCGGAGGAAAGGAGCTGGACCGTAGCACCCGGAAGCCCACTGCCACAGTTGAGCTGTTCTGGAGCTGCAGACAAAACAGGGCTAAACATCATTAGCAATACTTCAAAAACAACTCACACTTGAAGCTTAACGTAAACAACAAGATGTTATCTCATTCTGATAATTTTAATTGTTGTCCACAATGCCAATGAGACACTGTTGAATCACCTTCAGGACCTGTGATGAGCTCTCCTTCTCCAACACATAGCCAAAGTCAAGGAGACCTCCCGGGTGTGAGCAGGTGACAGCGGGGACCGCACCCTCTCCACTCAGAGTCATCCGAAGGGTCATCTTCTTGCAGTGCACCTCCAGAGTCTCGCAGTACTACAGATCGAGAAAAGTGGTGTTCAAGTACTGCTCAAGTATTTGCTGTTACGTATTATTTTCAGATTGACAGGTAGAGCAGAAAGTGTGGGATGTAACAATAACTTTGGGTAGTTCCATTTCTCTTTCAGACTTCCGAGTCACTCAGTAGAAGGAGAAATTTGACAAACTGGATCAGTTGACTGAAGTCAGCAAAGAGCCGGAGCTTTATGATCATAAACTGTTAACTCACCTTTTTCTCCAAAGCTGGACTGAAGGCCAGTACCAGCGTGTGTTTGTCTCCAGGACTTAAGTCCCTGAGAGAATTGAGAAGTAAAAAAGGGCCGTAGATATCCAGCACTGATGACCGCAGCTGGGAAACGGTTAAGAAAAGTAGTGAAAAGTTATTGCTTTTATTATTACTAGAACTTGTCACAACAGTTTGAGTATCAATTCATGATGAGTAATGCTCACAACCTCGAAAAGTATCATCTATGTACACGAATGCGTTCCTGTTACTCTGGATAATCCACAGAAGACACTGTAAACAGTTTTCTTTGGACCTATTTCCTAAAGTAAAACATATTTCCTATATATCAAATCTAATAAGGACAGTGGTGGTAGAAAGTTCTAAGACATCTCAAGACCTGAAGAAATACAACTACAACTGTCTATGAGGCTGAATACTTTTGGAAGTAGGAGAGAAAACATGTTGTAATTTGAGTGAACTGGTTCTTCGATATTGAATTATAAACCAAAACACAGAACTCAGAGTACAAAGACTCTGCAGAAAGCCACTGTATGATTTTTACGTGCTAATTATCTACTCAAAGTCCTGAAACGGTAAAAAAAGGATCATACAAGCCAACCAGGAATAGTTCAAGATATACATTGTGTTTACTGTGTATACATTTGTGTTATGACTTGGACATGCTGAACATTAGTCAATGAAGTAAGAATACCTCCAAGGATTCCTTTGAGATGTTCTGGACTGTAAATCTTTGAATCAATCTCTCCCCTAAGATTAGAGGACATAAATACAATGAATAAAACATGAACAGCTACATTTAAATACACCATATTCATGTTATTGTATTTCAGTTGAGAACACGAGTGTCTCGTCAAACCACATAACCATTTGAAATGACTCACCTACTGCTACCTGGTGGAAGTCTATGATATTGTGGCTCTTGTTGGATACCACCACTAGAGGGGGCTGTACAGCCGCACACTGCAGCTTCAAGTAGACAGTATTGGAGGGACTGTGGAGAAATTGGACATGAGAAGCTATGAAATGAAGAGTGTGTGACAGGGAGTTTAAATTGAGCATCATCTGGAATGCTGTGTTGAGCCCTGAACCATTAACTCCCCTTGGCTCCCTGTCTTGAAGATATGCCGTGAGGAAATCTAGATTTAAGAACGATTTAAGTCTAAGTATTTTCTCCAGAAACCATTTTTTACACAAACCAGGGATATACAGAGGATTTTGTGTATTCTATAGAGTCTCTGTGGTCTCTGATGGCGAGGCGGGAGTGCATGAGAGGAACACTGAACAACAGCTCTCTCATGGTTAAATGTCCACTTGGTTGAGATATGTTGCTCATATTGTTGAAGGTTAAAAACATGAAAACTTTGAGTTGTTAAAAGCTCAATCAGACTTTGCTGCAGTGTTACCTCAATGCCGGCTGGGCCTGGCTGTCTTCCTCTGGAGGGTCTCCATCCGACACAAAGCAGGGGACGGTGTATTCACTGTAGCGCTTGGTGAAGGAGTAGAGCAGGGAGGCCCTGGCTTCCTCATACTGCTGTGACCTGGCAGGAAAAGACCATTAAACCAGTCAAACTCACATGTAGTACAACAAATCTCTTTGACAGCTCAGATGAGATCACAATATGTTTGGTGTGATCACTGCAAATAAGAAGGAACGAGAATACTGATGAAATTATTTTAGCAATGGGAGCGAGGGTGAATAAGTTAAAGCTTTGAACTAATAATTTATATTCAGTGTTCTTGGATCTTTGACTTCTGCCCGAGATATTAATTGGGTTTTTCGCCTACTTTCCGACATGGAGATGCTTTCAGGATGGATATAGCAGATCTGTCTTCAAGAAAGATGTATTCTCTTTCTGCAGTCATACTCTGATATTTGGTGATGGCATTATATATTTATGAGTATTTTTCTTCACTGGCATTTCACTTCAGCAAACCGTCTTGAAGAACTGAAACCTCTCACCCTGGCTGTATGTCGGCAGGATTTGGGGATTCAGTCAGTCGCTCAGTCGGGAGGGTGTCTGACACTTTGCTGTTCTTTTTATTCCCTTTCACAGACACTTTCTTCCCTTTGCTGGTCTCCACTGTGGTCCCCTTTTTAGCCTTATAGCACACACATATGAATATGACTGATAGATAACAAAAGTTAGACGAACAGAATGGCTATATTATGTATAAATATCAGCAGTTTTATAAAAGTGGAGGAAATATGAAATGGGTGAAGACAGCACAGTCCGTCAGACTAGCAGGAGGCAACTGGAGAAGGTGGGAATACAGTCGTACCTCCTGTTCAGCCTGTCTGTTTCTCTCCGAATCCTTCTCACTAAGTGACTTGGCTCGATGGAGGAGACGTAGCGCCTCTTCTTTGATGTCATGGTCCGCCAGGCTGGGACTGAACGTCACCTGGACCAGACATCTCTAGAGCAGGGGAGCAACAGTTTGAAGGATGAAGCATGTGCTTGTTGTACAAATTTTACAATGGCATTGAGATTTCATTGAGATTGTTACATCCTAGCAATATTTAATTTAAACTTCCTGCTTGTGTAACGAGGTGGCAGTTTAAATAGATTTCTCCCAAATCAAGTACAATGGATGAATTGTTGCTGTAGAAAGAGAACGAGTATGGAATCAAGTATTCTGCTGTTCAGCTGATAGGATTTCAAGCTCAAATTAAACAGCCTATAACTGCAATAGTTTGCAAAATACATTAAATTTGAAATGGTACTGCAAATAGTAAACATGAAGTTCTTTAGGTTTTGTATTTTATTCTGTACTCATTGATTCTGATTAACATATGCATTGATTTGAGTAACGGGCAGTGCAAAATAGAAAGAGGTTCACTTTCAGCAGGTGTCCAGTAGAGTGCACCATCACACTGTCAAGGGGGCTGTTCAGCTGTGACGGTGTTTCTCAGTGTTTCTGTACTACTCCCAGGTTTTGTTTCTTAACACCTTAAAGTTTCAAAAGCTTATTGAAACATTTCTGATTGAGTGTAGAGCTAGCGAATGAAGATTAAACTGACCGTTGTGCATACAATCATCGGACTGCCTCTTTAACATTAGCGTAAACATTAGAGATGTTCTACTCCACCTCTCCTGGTAGCAGGCGTCCTGCAGACGGAGTGATGCTGATGTCTGAATCCTGGGGTGGGGTGAAGGAGAACGACCTGGCTGGCAAATGAGACATGGCGTCCCTTTCCCCGAGAGGGACTGGATGTTTGGACTGGTTACGTCCAGGGTGACGGTGGATAACGTAAAGTAGAGCACTGGAGTGGTCACCCACTGCCGTAGCTCCAAACTGGACCAGAGAATGGGAGAGCTCCAATAGAGGGCGGACACCAACTGCCCGGCAAGACAGAAGAAAAACTCTGAGGACAAAGGGCAATAAATCGATTAGTTACATTAATAAAACAAAATGCAATCAAATAGTCATCTTAGACCTGCAGACACTGAAAGAGATCCTGTCATTCAACGCATAATTGGGCCTTTAAGTGAAGAATTTCATGAATTCAATTTCGTTAATGGATTACAAGTTTACCTGTTGATTCCAGACCTGCAGCTGAGTTGGAAGTTGTATTCTTTGACGTTGTTGGCACTGAAAATCAGATCGATCTCCTGGGTCTCTTGCGGGAGAAGAGTGCCAAAGCCATCATTGGGTTGGACATCGATAAACTGCAGTGTGAAGGAATCAATAACAACAGAAATTCCATGAACTTCTTCAGACGGCATATCACTTGATATGAGGAAAGGAAGGTGAAGATGAATTTTCAAGGAAAGTATTAATGATTCAATGAGTCTCCTGCAAATATGACATAATATACAAGAACAGTAATGATAAGAACATGATTTTCCACTAGTGGTTTCTGCTTGTATGTAGATCCGGGCCACTGTACTTCACAAACACAGCAATCCCTTGTTACTCAAAAGACTTATTAAATTCCCTGATCTACTCTGTTAACTCTGAATTAAATACTGTACCTCTGGAATACCCAAGAAGCCAAAGTCCTGAGGCAGCAGGGACATGTTGGCAAGGCGAACGCTGCTCCTGACTGACTTGTAAATGGAACAGTAGCCAAAGTCCACCTCTGTCCGGTCAAACTTCAAGTCTGATGAGGTCACAACTGCCTGGACGGTGAAATGAACCGGCTGCACCTGAACACATCCAAAGTTTTCTACAGTTACAACAGAGATTCTCCTTGAATGCTTTGAAGCATCACTATGGTTTGATATATACTGTATATATAATGCTAATAGAAAACTGTTCTCCACTGGTTTAACTATTTAAATCTTTATTATACAAGTTCATAATCGAATGAAAGAGAAAAAAAACACTGAAGAGAACAAAGACAGCAGCAACATGAATGAGCATGACTTCCTTTATTTAAAAAGTAGGCTGTGATTTCACAAATATGCACTATACTGCATGTACATGAAGTATCAAATGATGACATGAAGATGCTTTTATCTGTACAGTCATCCTTCATAATTGAACAGCTGATCATTCCAAAGAGAGTACGAGCGCAAAGTTAGTGTTTGAAATTTAAACCTCGGCACCTCAGCAGTCGCCCTTTCAAGTCACGTGATTCTTCAGCAGATGACCTTGTTTATCAGCCTTTGCCTGGTTGCTTTCCTGGCTGTTGTGGGTTCTTGTGACCATACAACAGTGTATGTTCGTGTGTTTGCGTGTGTGCATGTTGCCAGGAGCTCAGGGCCTGTAGGCAACAGCTTTGATGCTCCACAGGAGCATCCTGGCCCATTTTTTGGCTCCTTGTCAGAGCTCTGCTTCCCCCTCTCCTTGTCCGCGTAGAGACAGGGAATAGGTGCTGGAGAGGGAGGAAGAGGAAGGTGATGATTTGGAAAGCAGAAAGGCCAGATTTAGATTTACTGAGAAAGAGGACTGGCATCACCGCAACCCAAATGTTTAAGCAGCTGCTTTGTAGTTTTTAATTAAACCAGCTGAAGGAATTCAGTGGTTGTAAGCTCTTTCGTGTTTCCTTCCAGGACTAGTGAATTGATGGTTTTCATATTTCAAAATGCATATTAAACATCAACAAGAGCACATTCTACATATATTGATGAGCATTGAGAGGGAAGTTTGTTTGGCAATGAACTGCAAGTAGTCTGCATATGAACCTTTATCGCACTGAACTAAAATAACAACATATCGATGATGACCTGCCTTACAGTGAATGTAACAACAATATGAACTAGTTATTGCATGATAAGCAATATATTATCTATTATAAGAAACAGGTCAAATCATGCATTTTGACCACTAAGCCTTCACTTTGTTGCATGTGTCACTAATGAAGTAACAAAGACACTTGGACACTTTAAACAAGAGCTGCAGCTGAAATGAATGTATTTTCAGACTCGGGGTCGGTGGTAACTATGGAGCTGTGTTTTTCTAACTGCAACAGTGACGCGTTTTGAATTTGCCACAGCTCTGTTTTAGCCTCTAACTGGCTTCTTCTGCAAAGTAGATGTTTGAGCATCTCACCCATTGAGACTGATTCAATATGCATCTTGATAGGTGATCAATGATATGATGCATCTGGATACATTTTAAATAGCCAGTGTGTCTTTACATTTTGATTCTTTAAGTGCTTATAGTTGCAATTCCTGATAGACTTACTAAATCCAGTAACAATGGAGAGACAGAGAGAAGAGGACATCACAGTGATGTGAACAACTTGTTACCGATCTACCTTTCATGTGAAGCTGGAGGTGTTCTGCTTGCTCTCCTACAGTGCGTCCAGGGTGTCTCCTGATTTGAGTCGGGAGATTTTTGCCTGCTTTTCACTGCTGTTTGCAGTTTGGCTTCAAGGTTTTGCAGCACGGTTTCTCATCTTTCATAAATTAAATCCAAACTTCTTCCACTCCGGCGCTTCATCTACGTTTGATAGTGTTGCGGCATTTTTTTTAATTGTCTCTCAAGATCTTTGAGGACAATAATAGAGAAGACACGAGCAGCGGTGGGCACGCTTGTGAACGACAGAGAAGGGGTCTTGTCTCTCACAGAGGAAGAGAGAGAGGGAGCGAGAGGTGCAGTGGACAGAAATCGGAACAAATGAAAGCAATGTGACACTAACATGCTGTCAGTTGAGGCTAAAAATATCATTCTTACAACCAGTCGTCATGCCAAACTAACACTATTTCTCAGACTTTGTACCTTGAAGAACATCAGAGATAAACATTATCTAACTCAACAGTGGCTTAATAACTCAAAACACATTCCTGCTTCGCCACTCTGGAGGTTCTGAAGACATTTTCTATGCTAAAATGCTGAATAACCTTTATGCTGGGCTTATTAACGCTCATGGAGTAACCAGGCCTTGGGGGGGTGCAAGTTAATTTTAGCTTGTTACCCCCAAAATAGGTTACAACCTTCAGTGGCTCAGCTTCTGGGGGGGACAAAGTAGGACACAGGCCTTGTTTTGCAGGAGAAGTTCACTGTTTCAGGGATCACAGAGAAATTTACACTAAAAAGACTGTATAGAATGATACAAACCTGGCCTGCTACTTGCACTGACATTGGAACCTCCAGGACTCCAGTATCGCTGTCGAAATACTGTTTGGCATCTTTGTTTAAGGATGGTCTATGAGGGAGACAAAGGGTCAGGGGCAGTATAAGAACACAAATTATTAAAATGGCTTTTCAGTCAAAAGCCAAAAGATACTGTTGTGCTTTTCAAAAGATAGACAAAGATTCAGACCCTGAAGACCCATTACTTTACTTTAACCCACGGCAGTAGGATCTGCTCGCCAGGGAAAGCAGCAGAGAGATGTAGAGCGCGCCTCCACACTACTGTAGGTTGTAGCCATGGTGATGGGAGATGTATGTATGATTCAAAGGCCCAGTAGTCATGCACAGGCTTATGTAAAACTCCAATCTCTCAGTGCCAGGAGCTACTCTCGTGATAAAGACATCCATACATGTATATCTATATGCAGGAACTATGCATGCATGTATGTATAGTTCATTATCGTGTCAAATGTAGAATGCAGTTTATGGTTTAAATATATCGCCACCTCTTCCTTTCTCTCTCCTTCTCCAGTCCCTTTTTTTTTTCCTCTGCTATTTCTTGCTTGTTTCTCTCCCATCAACTGTCTTCTCTTTCGTTCTCTCTCTCTCTCGCTCTTAATGCTGTATGAAGGCTAGAGAGCTAATGCTGTAAATGTCAGTGGTTTTAAGGCTCTCTGGATGTCAGTTTGCTTTCCAAAGCGCTGGAAGCGAGTCTCGCCTTCAACAAATCTGCCATATTCAGGTTGGAGGACGAGTTGGTTTCCTGCTTCACGGGCCTCACTGCTGCACGCTACTGCTGTAAAATGTGTTGTTCTTCTATTACACACTTTGTGACTCAAAGCTAGATGTGTCAAAATTAAAACTGCATTTACAAAGGGGAGCGATGACAATTACTCTTTTTTACCCTCTGCAGCTTGACCAATGAGAGCAGAGGGTGTATTTAAGGAAGCACTCTTGTTCTGCCTGCTAATAGAATCGCTGCTGGAGAGTCACTCATGAATTAACTTGGCAGGGCAGAGTGGAAAAGCCTGGTGGGACGTCGCCAGGCCCATATGTTCTGCAGAATTTTGAGGATGGATGGGGTTGCAGATTTGTCACTGTCCTGCGAAGATTTATTTGAGTGCTCTTCCTCTCTGTACACAGATTATCCACAGTTTCATTCAGGAGTAATTCTCCTCCTCGTTCTGAGATTAGCGGAGGAGCTACACAGTGACATAGTTGTTCTAAGTTTGTAGCAGAATAGAACTACATGTCTGCAAATAATTCACTCTGGTTCACTGTAACAAGCAGAAAGAATGTCTCCTACTTGATTCTTTTAATCATCCTCATGAGGCTTTCTAAAACCTTAAATATACTCCAAAATGTGGTCATGATCCTGTTTTTCAGCTAATTATTTTAAAGAAGTTTCACTCATTAGTGCTGCATTTACCTGATGGGGGCAAAAAACCTACATCAGAAATAAATACATTTGCTTCAATATGTATTCCTGCTGGGATTCCACTTAACCATTAAAAAAAGTGATTATGAAAGGGATTACAAAACGGATTAAGAGGCTTAGGGGTTTTTCACTATGGGGAAATGGATGGACAAAAAACTGCTACGATCTCTTACGAAATCTGAAACATAGTGTGAACAAAACTGATATGTTTGTTTACTTTCTCGCAACTCGCTGCATAAATAGAGTTGCCAATACCGGCGCCAGCAATGTAATGGTGTAATTTGCATAGGAAGAACTGGTCAAGCTGTTCAGTGTAATCTGTGGCAAGTCTGTCGGAAATTGTCCATGTAATCTCCCTTTTATCAGCCGGAACTGCCGGGGACGGACACATTGCCACACTCTTCAGAGATTACACCTAAAACCGCTCATTCAAGGGATCCTTTTCGAATGATCTTGCCATCAGGTTCCCATTAAATGAGGAAACCGCTGTCATTCCCCCTTTAAAATTCTCTGTTATTGCAGGCACGTTTTTAAAACTAAATAAATGATTGATAACGATTGATTGTATCTGAAAGATAGTCAAAGACCTTTACAATTTTGCCTAACCCTTTCAAAGCAGCACTAACACACTGTTAGCACACGTGTCATGGCTGTTATGCGAAGTGCCAAGCTGCTAACATATTGACACACATGTATACACTGGCGAGGAAGGCATCTTTCGGGGGTCAGTGTCTTCCTCGGGGACACTTTGACACAGTGTCTGCAACATCCAGTAAGTCCAGGACACTAACTGAATCATCATACCACAGTATCTCCATTTTTTAATGATTTAAATAATCAGCTTTGATGGCTGTTTTATCTGGTAAAAGAAACAATGAAGAGTAAGATAAAGAAGCTCAAGAAGAAATGGACTTAAATGAACACAATGCCAATTAGGATGACTAGCCTGAGTGAGCAGCACTCCTCTTAGCTGAACAGGATCAGAGGAGTGCGAACCACTTGCCTTGATATTGTAGAGAGGGGATTATGTAGCGTATGGAACAATGCTCCGGATATTTGAGGAAAGAAGTGTGGGTAGGATGCTGACAAATAAAAGTGGAGGAAGACGGGCAGAGAGGGATGAAGTGAAGGAAAGATGGTGAAGGATGTGGGCAGGTTGAGCACAATCCTTCAGAGCAGGAAGCAAGTATGTGCTCGCTCTCATCCAAAAAGCCCGATGAGGGGAAGCAAGAAGCAAACACCTGTGTAAAGGACGAACGCTATGAGTCATTTTAGAGTCCCGATTTAACCGTATTTGAGTGTGTGGATGAGACAGTGAGTGAAAGCAATGCTGCTAATGAGGATTTGGAAATCCAACCATGGGCTCTGGCGAGGGAGTCCTGGCAGTGCCAATTAAATGACACGCTGCCACTGCAAGAAACAAAAGCGCGGACCTACGAAATATCAACAGATTGAGATCCAACCATGACAGAGATGACACATAAAGGAGCACAGCTTGCTGGAATATGATATTGTATTGATATGCTGGAAACACACGCCATTCTCAGTATGGTTTGCATCATTTTTGCAGAAGAAATAGTCTTCCATCCATTGCCCAATCAAAACAGTTTCTCATGTTGTGAGTCAATTCCCTTGTGATCATTACTATTAAAAGTCCTACCTATTCATTATCTATGTTCCTTCTTTATACATGTGCAGTTGATGAAATATATTGTTACACACATTTTAGAGGAGTCCGTCCAAACATCAAACAATCCTACAACCGTGCTGTCAAAGAGAGCAAAGGAAAATAGGTCTGGTCGCCGGGGTTACGTAAGCAGAATCAGGGCCAGCATATAAGCCGTGGTGGATGTATAGAGGGATGAGAGGAGTTTGACAATAACAGAGAGAGACGGAATAGATGTAAAGTTAGAGCGCATGATGAGAAGGAGCGCAGAGAAAGAGAAGCAAAGAAGTATAGTTAAGCACAGAGGTGAGAGGCCAAGGAAAAGAGAAGTATGTGTGAGAGAGTGGGAGAAGACAGCCCAGAAGCGAAAGAGAGAGAAAGTGTGATACAGAGGGAGCAGGGAGGGGGTGGATGCCGTAGCTGTGTTGGCGCTCGTGGACGCTGCACCATCTCAGCAGCAGCACGAGTAATGTTGCACTCTAATCCTCGTATTAAAACCTCTGCTGATTCACTAAAGCAGATTACTGCCATTTTCCCACTTTCCTTTTCTGCCCCGCTGCTGCACGATGGTCGTTTGTTTCCCCCAACTTTGTCGTGTGCGAGGAAAACGTCTTGTGGTTATTTCTGTTTCTATCAATATCTGAACTGTGAAGGGAAAAAAAGACGGTGGGAAGAAGAATACTAGCGCCCACGCAGAGTTTTTACATACTTCACGCCTCTCATATTTGCCCTGGGGGTCCCCTGTCCGCTCTCCTGGCATTCAGTGCGCAGTTCAATTCCTGCCTCTCCATCTAAATATAGAGCCTGTAATGTTGTAGGAAGAATTATCATGTCCTCCAAAGTCATTAGAAACCACTATCAGAGGCCTTCATGCCCCTCTGGTCTGTGTGCATGTATGGCTGTTGATTGCTGGTATAAATTGTTAGCATTTGTATTTCTGCAAGTCCTCACAGCTTGAAGAGAAACTATCATATCAACTCTGATGCATGCTTGTGGCAGACTTATGTTGCTAATACTGTCCTCTAAGTCCATGTTGTTGTTGTTATTTGTTCAGTCATGTGGCACATTTTCAGATCTTAACTAGTTAAGCACAATTTTATTATCACTCATACAAATGGTGGCCAAAACTACGAATATAAGAACCAACGTCTATACACATAAATTCCCCTCTAAAGTTGGTTTGTTGGTTTATTGTGTACATCGAGCACTACTGTGTACTTCCACGAGCCGTCAAACCAGATACTTTGTGTGTGTAGTGTACTATGTACATCAAAACGGCAGATTTCACAAAACTGCAAGCGTGGCCCAATATGAGAGAACCGTTTGCACTTTCATAGAAGGGTGATAGAATCTTAACAAGCTTTCAGTCTAAAATAAGATTATGAATACTGCAGTGATTCCATTATCATTGCATCTTCTGTGCGTCCTTCCTTACCTCGGCAGGAACTTGAGTTGGGCATTAAAACTTGATTGAGCCTGGATAAAGCCTGTCTTCGGTAGGATCTCCATGTGCTTCCTCATTTCCAGGCACACCTCAAAGGTCAGCTTCAAGGCTGTGCTGGCTCTGTCGTGAGAGAGATATAGTTTCATTAACATAATAAACACGCCAAGTGCATTCCTCCAAGAAAGGGGGTAATCCAGGATGATCTGCACGGTTATTGGAAGATAATACACAGGCAGTAGCTTGACAAAAGATCATGCTAATGTCAAATGAACTAGGCTTTAAATATGGCTAAATTAAGTTAAATTAGGGACACAAACTCTGTAAAAGATGGATTTGCTACGTGCAGATCACCATACTCTTCAACATCTCATGTCCTCACCTCATCAAGGACACACTCCTTCTGGCATTGCATTCATGTGTGACATAAATTGTGCTGCAGTATTGCCGGCCTGAGGCGCAAACATTCTGTATACTTGCATCGGTAATTTGATGATATTTTTTGGCAGGATTCCTACCCCTTACCTCTGAGATATCATCACGACACTGCAGGTGTAGTTAATCCGGTGGCATAAAAGAAACAGCACAGCAGTAGCACTGAGTCTACTCATTTACATGACAGCAAGGAAGAAATTAAAAACCATCACATTTTCAGTGCTTTGCCAACATTTGACATCACAGGGCAAAATCGCTGAGGGACTCAGAAAGGACAGAAAACACACTTGTGTTTGAGTGACACCAGCAGAAATTGCTTTGTATTGAATGATGTACCTGAAGTCCACATCATTTAGGTGACCTAGTTTCCTGGAGTTCCAACAGATGGTTCCGCCTGTGGCTACAAGCCTCAGTTATAGCGGAGGCCTGTGATATAAATGGCTGCTCACCTTGGGAATTCTCAAACACATCCAACTACAGCAAACACCTTCATAAAACAATGACCGCTCAAACACGCTGACAAGGCACTTTGTTTGCTGGGAAATGATATGCGGTTACGTTCATGACATTTGGTTTTGTCTGTTTTCATCATCAGTGAAACAAAGGTGACTTATGAGTAAGCGATCGCCAGATAGACGGAGGGAACTTTAATTTTTCCGATCCCCTACTCCAATGAAATGACCCACTTTGAGCAGCAAGGTCGACCAGATGGTTGTTTCCCCGAGGCAAAGACTCTCAGGGACACTTGGGGGAAATTATGTCGCTATCTATATTCCGGCCAAATGATAACCTTCAGATCACTCACTCTCAGAGGAATATTCATAGATACCAATCATTTAGGGCAATTAGGCATTTTAATTAAAAGGGGCATTCAGCTGATCTTGTCTTTTTTCCGAAGCTGACTTTTTTACTTGCTGACTGGGACCAAGTTAAATGATTTGAAAGGTCAGTTTACATTTATTCACACAACTTGTTTTTAAAGTAAATACTTTTACATGGTAAAAAAATGATTTGTTATTCTGCGTGACAAGTTTCGGAAGAGATTGTAAAATGTTTTATTTAGAGTTCAGGTCTTTCAAGTCATCTGATGACTCTTTGTGCCAAAAGGATGTGGATACCCGTTTATAGTAGAGGGTTCTATGATCATTATTTGTCAAAGTTAAGAGAAAACAATGGCATCAAATGGCTCACAGTGCAGAAATCTGCAAGAATAAAATAACAAAGACAGGCACTTTAAAAGTCCAGTGCAAATTAAAAGCTATTTTTGGTCTACTACAGAATACATATTGGCTTTGTAAATCACTAGTCCTGCTCTCTTT
Source organism: Macroramphosus scolopax (assembly GCA_901007825.1). NCBI lineage: Eukaryota > Metazoa > Chordata > Actinopteri > Syngnathiformes > Centriscidae > Macroramphosus > Macroramphosus scolopax. The sequence goes on from CAAKHC010015153.1 coordinate 19,495, forward strand.
GAACATTCAGACACCAAAAGGCGACTTTTACTTTTGTCTCAATTGGGTGAAATACCGATTCATTTTTGATTATGTAGCTGCAGACCTTATTCACCTTATTCAGCATGACTTCATCTTGCTTTACGCAAGTTGAAGTCAAATCTTGCATAAAGCAATAACATGACGTTCAATCAAAGGCAGAGCAGCTACACAACGCAAGAGCCACAGACTCTTCCTGCTAATCTGACTTGAACATGAACACACTTCTTGCGCTGCACCGTTGCTTGTTGAAGCAAACAGTCACTGGAGAAAAGAGCACTGTTAGAGCGAGTTTCAGCTTCTTAGCTGCAGCTCACTGAACAGCAGTGAAGGATTCTGCATTCACAAATAGCCTTTTAAAGCCTCTTACATTTGTAAAAGGTGAATATTTTATCGGAACAACATTAACTACGTAATCATTCACATTTAGTGACAATTATTTCAGGTCAATGTGTACACACATGTGTCATGTTGTGTCTTCATGTAGAGCTGATTGCTCTAAGTAAACGCTCAGAGACTCTGCTCTTCCTTAGAAGGACCAGGTGGCTGCGCTTGCTTACTCCAGATTCACTCCAAATCCTCGTGGGACACGACGCAGGAAGGGTTTGATGCGACTGTCCGCATAATGCATCATTGTCTGCTTTTCACTGCATAATGTGTTTCAGAATCACCAGCTGGGGGAACATCATTCTATTATTGTCTATTTCTCGGGCCATACAAGACAGGTTGGACTTAGATACGTCAGGCATATAAGAGATGCGGTAAACAGAGAAATGCAAAACAGAGGGCTTTGTGGGGGAAGAAAGAAACAGGTGTGTTTTGTTTTTGTGGTCTGGGCTTGGGCAGGAATGCTCCACTCCGCAGCAGGATGCCAATGGAAGAAGGATGCCAATGGAAGTCCAGGCAGAGTGTTTGAAGTGAAAAAAAATCTGTTCCCAAAAAGAAGAAAATCTCTGCCAACTGAGCTCTGAATATTCAAATCACTGGCTCGCGAGCAAAAGTCAAACTCTGCACATTTCCGAAATTCTTTCAATTAGTAGGAGAAATATTCAAATCAGTGGCTCAAAGACCAGAGAGACGTTTTCAATTACGCTTTGTGCTGTTCTCTTAAAGATCTGCCACAAACTACGGAGGATATCTACTTATCTATTCAAAGGGAAGAATCGTGACAAATTGTATGATGAAAGCAGCAGCTCTCTTATTGTTTCCACCCAAAAAAACCTGACAAGCTATTTTGTGCCCAAATTACTGTCTTGGAAGCAGAGTGACATATTTCATGGTTTGCTGGTGCAAGCATTAGCTTTCTTTTTCAAAAGCCGCCGTTCACACTGATGCTGTCATCGTCATGTTGTCACATGTGCACACCAGATGGCAGTTGTCACAAATCCCCCGCCTCTCCACACACATGCACTCCCTCCCCCACATGCTGTGATGACACAATGACTGACTAGGTGGTGGACCACACGCCCACAAATGTTACTGCCCCCGCTGTGTTCTTAACCTCGTGTGTGCCTCATAATGCATCACATCCATAATCAAAAAGGATTTTCTTTTGTTCTGTGCTGTTGAAAGGACCAGAGCGGACTGTGAGGATGTGAGATTAATGAGTGGCCCCTTACATCATCCTTTCTTTAAGTATGTTTATCAGCTTATACATCTTTATCTCGTACATTTTTCTCATGTTTCGTACTTTACTGTATACGTATCTTCATTCTGATCCTAGTCAGGCGGTAAGTTTTCTGTTGGGTGATTTGAAAAATACGCTGGTCCTGTCGATTGTTAAAAGGGTTTTCATGAGCTGTATTTGCCTGTGACAGACACTGATTATGTGAGGGAGTTTCAGTAGTGCATTGAGCAGATAAGCCAGCATGCCACATCAGCTGTCCACGCCACTCTCCCAACTCAATTCCAAGGAGGTTTTCTAGCATGGCAATGAGTAAAAAGGGAAATATGACATGCTCCACTCACTCCTACAGTAATGTCACAGTACTGAGGAATTTATTTTCTGGCAAAATATTGCTGTTATAATGGGAAATAAGTTGTTTGTTGTAACTATGTTTTAACTTCTTGTTATTAACAACTTCTTTGTATTAACAATCCAACATGCTATATCGATATAATTCTTTAAATCTAAGGACCTTGTCTGGACTGGTGATTTTCGGTTTCCTCAGTTGTTTTTAGTTTTATTTATTTGAGCACTTCTTTCTTGTGTTAGTTTGTTGTTTTTGCTTCCTGTCTCATTTTCATTAATGTTTCGTAAAAATTCTGTCAATGATTAGTCCGTTGTGTGTATTTATAGTCCGTTTGAATTGTCAGTTAATCTGTTTAATGTCCTCTCGTCACGTCACCAGTGTATATCATTCCTGGATATTTTCAGCTCGGACGTCTTTTTACCTTTGTTGCTTGGATTCTCTGGTTTTGGACGCAGAGTTTTCGCACATCAGTCTTGGTTTGATTTCTTGATTGAATAATCATGAACAGTTTTGTCAGGCTCGCCTGATCTGTCTGTATTCTCTTTCCTTGTTTAATCCTAAAATATAACATTTTGTAAATGTCATTTGGTTTATTGAGTCCTTTTTTATGACTCTTCTGTCTGAATTGACCATTAAGATTACAGGCACCTAATGCTCTGACTAAATGTATAAACACTATGAAAGCTAATGCAAATCAAATACAGCTTTATACAGTTTCCTGGCACTCCTCAGACTGATGTTGTAACTGTTCCTAATGAGTACCTAATGTGACATTTATATGGTGATGAATGTCATGTCTCTTCCCTTAATTGTACGTGTTCTCTGTTCAAACAAGGGCAGGTCGTCAAGGGGTAGCAAATTATCGTTATTCAATTACAAGGGCAGTGGGGGTGTTCAAATAGCTCCGGTTCATTACTGGATTGAGTTACAGTCCTGTAAAACTTGACAATGGAAATAAGCTTAAAAGGTAGAAAAATCATTTTCCGATTGCTTCTGTTTCTTGCATCATTTAATCTTTTAAGACTACAAAACAAATGTTTATTTGATGAATTCATAATTCAATCTTGACAGTATTATAGCGATTAAAGGATCAGTGCAGTGACAGAAGTGCAACGGTTTATGTTGGAATTACTGCAAGTGTGGGGTTTGAAAATACAATTCAACTATAAACTGTACAGAACCTTGAGTTACATATGGGACAAAATGAATGGAAATTTCAAGCTGTGTGACCCACCTGCTTTGGACCATGATACTGTCTTGATAGAGATGGTCAAACATGCAGATCCTCATATCAATGCTTGGCTGAACCACCGACACAGGCAGGCTGACTGCCACACCCCTCACCTTGATGGGGATCTGTTTGAACCAACATGTCTTTTAAGCACTTCCTATTTGTATATATGTCACCAGAGGATAATCATGCTGTGGCTTACTGGGTTGCTGGTCAAGTCAGAAAATTTGATGTGGAGGTCCAGTTTGGCCGGTCCTGGAATAGTCGGAGTGAAAACAATCTCCAGTTTGACGCTTTCAAAAGGTCCAATATTCCCCTCGCTTACCTAAAGGGGCGTACACATTTCAAATGCATGCACCTTAGAATAATATTCCACAAGAATTATACACAACAAATACAAAATGACAAGTTAACATCATGGCTCACTTGTGTCCCTGTGGGGGAGACAAGGTCATATGGTGCAGGTGCCAGATGGCGAAACTTTCATCTGCTCTTCTGTCCTCCCTTATCTCCAATTCTTCATTCCTCAAATATATTTTTTTTTCACATGTGACGGATAGTTTGGGAGTGTATTCAGTATGTTGTTAATGTTATGTACATCTGTCATCTATTGCTGGTGTATCCGTCTTGGGAGAGGGATCCCTCCATTGTGTTTTCCTTACACAATCGAGGGTCAAAGCACAGAGTGTGTCGTACTGTGCGTTTGTCCATTGAGGCTTGAAATTTGTGATTCTGGCCTTTATAAATAAAATTGACTTGACGTGACTTAACTTGAAGAAATGAAGATCCAAATCAGACGATGACCATGCATCGTGAGCATTCTGTTCGTTTTGATGGTGGTTTAGTGCAAATAAGGACACAATAGAGTTGAATCGTTTTACTTCACAACACAAAACCATTTTCATCCATTTGGGTCGACTGAAATCACTCAGATGTGAAACTTCAAATGGCATGTAATCAAACTGCTACAAAGCGTCAAGGTGGTGGGAGCAATCAGAAAAAAACAAAAGACAGAAGCAAGCCATTCAAGCAGCAACAAACTCAATATTGTACGTACATGATAGCTTGATGGATAATCTGCCATTTAATACACCAGTCTTCAACTACAAAATGTGAAAGTATCAGTCAAAATGACTCAGATCAAGCACATGCAATACACACAGCAGTAACAGCTGCAGAGGGAGAGGCAATGCACCATTAGCCCCCCACCGGAGAGATGTAATGAACCCTGAACAAATCGAGAACTTCTTCACATGGGCCACAAGGCATCAGTGCTAAAAACAAGACATAGTCATCATCAGACAGACAATAGTCTGTCTCCACAGAGACTGAGCAGGTGCATACAACCTGCAGATACACAACTATTAATCGGAGGATTTTTGAAAGCTAATGACCAAATAAGTTAAAAGCACTTAATAGTTCAAATATCTGTTTCATGCAAACATTCTGTTAGTAACAGAGGTGCTGATGTTGGGCCATCAGTCTGCCGATCAACATCCTGATGCTGAACATTATTTTGGTGACCCCTGGCTTTCTTTGAAGAAGAGAACGGACCCATATATGATCATTTCTTCTGTCACGATCCAGTTTTGTCATTATTAAATTTGCGAGACTATATTTTCCGCGATATAAAGAAAAGCTTCCTTTTGACAATCATATAGCCCATACTGAAGTTGATCTGTAAAAGGTTTAGCTTAAACTATAACAGCGTTTGTGTAAGAGACAACTGAGTGTCTGTTATTGGATGCAGTACTTACACTTCCTAAACGTATGTCACTGTAGTCTGGTTGGCTCTCGTCTGTCTGGGCATCCACATTGGAAGACACACAAGCCTCAGGAACAGCGACTGGACCTGCAGCTGAAACCTCGGACGCTGCTAACAGACACAGAGCAACTTCACTGTTGAGTGGTTGAGCAGTCAACCTGCCTTAAGGAGATACCAAATAATCACCAAAAAAAACACACAAACATAAAAAACACTTTTTATAAGAGTAAAAAAAATTGGCCTCATGAGGACACAGAAGAAATTCTCATAATGGTCACAAATAATTCCAATTGTGTATATATGAGTAAGCAAATAGCTAATCACAATGCTGACAGTTTGCAGGCTGATGTTGACAACATACATAAACAGATAAATGTGGGGCACTGCCATTGGTGAATATCATCTTATTTGTCGATAGGCCAAGAAAAATTATATCGAAAATCAACTAATAAATCTGTGTCTATCACGATCAGCTTCTGTTAGCTTTAGCCCAAAATGCAACGACAGCAGACATCAGGTCAAGATGAGACGGACTTTTCCAACCTGCTAAAAAAAAGGGGAGACAGAGCCAGTTCAAAGCAGACTGTTCCAAAGCCAATAGAAACGAGACAAAAGACTGAACAGCTTATCGAGACATCAGAGGAGGAAAGTGCTGAGCGCAGCGATGAAGACTTCAGATCTGAGAGAACATGAGAGAGACGATGCCTCCTTGTCCATAGCCGTGTGAGGAAGGTTAACCCTGGGATTTGTGTTTGTTTACTTTTGTTCATACAAGTTCCTAACAGCAATAGAAAGATAAGTGAAATCATGTAGAGAGTTTGTCAGTCCTCTCTCACATCTGGACGGGCTAATTATTCTGTAGGCAACATGATGCTGCTCAGAAGACATTTCAAGGAAGTACAACGTTTTTGTATTGACTGTCTGGAATGACAGGTCTTTTCTCTCCAAGTGTCTGTCTTTCATTGCATATAATATAAGGGTGGGTTATTGTACTTGGCGGAGGAACGCACTGCCTGTTAATAGTATCTGTAGGTGTCATCTGTTGGAAGTAGCTCAACAATGCCCAGTGGAAAGAGAAAACGACAAAGTAGAACATTTGGTATTAGTCTGTCTGTGTGTGTTTATATGGTAGATTCACCTGGTTGTTCTTGCTGTGATGCCTCAGACAGATCCTGACCGAGTTCTCTGGTATCCATAGATACAGAGCTTCTCTGGTCATCAGATGTGCTTTGACTGCTGGTTTCCTGTCAGCCAACAACACAGTCACATATGTTTGATGATGTGAATTGACTACATAGTTTATCATTTGAATCCACATTTTTGCTATACCCTTTTTTTATTTTTTGCTGTCAACCTCCATTCATTAGTTTCAGCTCTTTGACATGAATAATAGCAGTAAAGCATTTACTATAATGAATTAATGATATAAAAATCTCTACATTTACATTAATTTTGTTATGCAGCAGACACACCGCGACTTTCATCGTACATTTTGTCGACAATATTTGAAACAGTTAATTCTGTCCTTCAGGTGGTCAAAGACAAAGCTTGAAGTCCAGATTGACAGGCTGACCTGGCATGTGTTGGCAGAGTTCAGGGTTGGCATCTGGGCATGGTGAGTTTCTGGAATTGGGGATGTGGATGTGTCCAGGCTGAAGAGGGTGGCCAGTGCACCCCTGTTAGTCAGGGTGATAGTCCGTGAAATAGTCTGGCCCACTACATGCGAACCGAAGTCAATAAAGTGGCTGTCAACCTCCAACTACACACACGCACACGCACACACACGCACACACACACACACACACACACACACACACACACAGTCATAATTTGATTACGTGGAATAGATTGCCAGGCAGTGTGGTTTATCTGATTGATTGCACAATGAACAATCATTTGTATTCCTATATTTCAGAATACATTCATATTGTTCACCACTAAACGAACGCAAAGGAGCATTTTAAAAAGATTTGATGGCAAAAACAGAACACAAAGCATCGGTCCTTCCATGAAGTACATAGAATGATATGATACAAAACTCATGGAAATTACACTGGCACTACTTGTAATGTAATTTTCTGTAGGTTGTCGACAGCACAGCACTTACATCACATTTCTTTTTGGTGCATCTGACAGGCACTGAGAAGGGACCCACTGCTGACGCAAACTGGACTTCTCCTTCCAGATCCTCATTGGTCTGCAGAGAGCAGATAATAGGAATGTGTTGCTTAATAACAGTGCTGGCTAACCAACGTTGAATTTACTGTAAAATAAAGACTTGCCGTTCCATCAAATGGCAGAAATTCAGAAACAAGAGAGGTGTGAGAGAGAGAAGATAAAGATCTTGGACTTCAATTTACACCCAGAATGAGTGATGACTTGGCTAATTAGAATGGGCTGTATGGCTCCTGCATTTCTGACAAGTAAAGATCTTTTAAGATTGTACATCTTCACGTCATCTTATTTATAAACCGTCCGCTGCTATAGGGAATATCTCTGGCCTCCTTTTGCCTTGCACAGCCCATAATGCCAATTGGATCTATGTGTGATATAAATGTGCAAAGTATGTCCTGTATTGCAAAAGATGTTCAACCAAATATTATAATGACTTCACTTAAAGTAATAGTTCAACATTCTGGAAATATGTTTAAAGCTCAGCCGGCAGCTGACTCAGAACCAATAAATAGTCTGTGTCTGAAATCACTCCTTGTGTCCATTAATCTACAATGAACACCTATTGCTAACAAGCCCACAATTCAATGCAACGTGTCTAACCACTCTTTATTGAGTGAGTTGTAAAGAGTTTTTGAATTATTGAACAAGCGAGTGATGTCAGACACAGTCAGGGTCTGGCACATAGTCCTTGTTGCATTATGTTTTGCTGGTTCTAAAGCAGATTCTTAAATCCCTGAAACTGTTCTGAACAAGAAAGACATTTTCAACTCAATGTAACATGCTCTGTAGATCAATGAAAAAAGGGTTAGAGTTACTAACCATGGGTTGGAAGACAGCCTGCATGTCACAGGACATCCCCGTAGCTAAAGAACCTGGAGGCTCAAAGCTGAAACACAGTACAACAAAGTGTTATTACAATGTAGAGTTACATGAGGCAACACAATGTTATAGCTGAATTTGGTTTAGTGATGGTGCATACAGTACAAGACTTTGCATTTCGTCCCACATATTTGTACAAAAAAAATGTAAATGCCTAAGTATGATGAATCTCTTGAGAATGGATAAACACAAATCAGAGCAGAGGTCAAAAGTCAACCTGCTGCTCAGTTTGCATACACAAGAAACAGAGAGACATGAAAACTGCTGGGTGGAAAGGAAGAAAAACTGCTGGGTGGAAAGGAAGAGTTGGCAATTCATTCCTGGTTGAAGCGTATTAATGTATATTGCACAGCAAACCATCCTAATAAAATAGTTTATTTTCACAATCAAGAAAAAGGCTGCGAGCTATTTCGAAAGCAACGTGTGCATCTCACAGCACACCTCTGCCACAAATCCAACGCATCGCTAAGGAGTTTAGAAACTTGTTGCCCTCTCAGAGAAAGAGCCAATTGATATGAATAGAGTCAGCAAGAAAAGCTGCAACTGTGAGCATAATTAGGAGGCAGCCACAGCTACAAATTAGGATGGATCTCAAACTGTTGGTCATGCTTTTATTCTGTTTCAAAGTTTGAAAAATGCTAAGAACTGATTTTTCTTTTATCTTTTGTGCCATGTTGGGCTGAGGGCTGAGCAAGATGAAAGCCGAGTGCACGCAATGTTTCAAAGTCTGTGAGGAAGGAGAATGAATGATAGGCTTCGGCTTCAGTTAATGATACCACCTCAGAAAGAGATACAAAATATATATCCGATGGATCTGCAGTTGCATGAAAACAGAAAGGTACAGTCTTAGATGTTTCTGCAAACACATCAATTATAGATGCGCGGGATACACATTCAATGTACAGTACTTATCATGAAGTACTTATCCAGAGATGCTTCATCCTATATCCCTCTAAGAAGAAAAGAAACAGCTGTGGACTATTTTAAATGTCATGTTCCATGTAGCATTGGTGCATAGCTGGAGAAATACCAAAATACCACAGCTGATATTGTCATAACTTGATGAATTGAATAATGAACGGGAAAATTGCCTTATGAATACAAATCTGTCCCCCCAAAAGCGTAGTAGACCATTCGGTCTTGGCCGAGAGTTTGGTCCAGCTGTCAGGTGAAGAGCTGCCATTGAGCTCACCGCTGTAATCTGTAAGTCAATGATGGTTTGATCATTCTTCTGATAATTATAATTGTCACATTGCACTTCATCAGAATCTCTTTCTGTCTCTTTACGATAATTACTTCCGTATTGCTATCATTCGTCTGTTCTACTTCCAAGGAGTAGATTCCAGTAAAACACACATGAAGTAAAATAGAACAGCTCACTGGGGATGGAATGCTGATTTTGAACAAGCCTACTGGAGTCCTATATAAAGTGCTGCAAACGAGGCCATACAGTGCAGTGTATCATATGCACTGCAGCTGTCTGAGGGGATGAATCTGAGACTGTAGCTCCATGCATGACTATATTGTTTCATTACATATTCTGGATGCTCCCTATTGGCTCCTCCCACTGTAAATCAATAAGCACTCTCAGTTCCAACAGAGCTAAAACACCTTCACACGCATAACCACTTTTGACAGGGAAGCTTTCAAGCTGAGGACGACAGACGGTTTTGCTCTCTTTGCATCAAAGTGGCTTAAACAAAATGCTTTTATGTTTTAGGAACTACATCCATAACAACAGTGTTTCTAATAGCAACGTCTAAGGTTTATTTATCCAAAGTGTAGAGATGTATTAGTTTGGTTCTTTAGGCAGGGAAGAGTGACGGTACTTGAGCAACCAAAAATGAACCACAAGGATTGAATTTATCAGATGTGGATGTTTGTATTTAGAAAGGAACGTGATAATATCAGGGGATATAGTTCAGTTTGGACTGATTCACTCAGGCACTTTGACAAATGTCATCCACAGGGTTTTTACTGATGCTAATATTCAATTATTTATATCTTACCTTTGACTACCAGAGAAGATAAATAAAACAAGCTCGGTTAAGTGCCATATTTGGACAGCTGTCATAGGCAAAACTTTTCTTTGACAGATTACAAGCACTTGAAAATATGAAAAGGCCCTCCAAAAAAAAAAGGCTAGACCACTTCAGTTAGAAGATGGGTCGTACAGAATGAGACTTCACTTTCAAGGAAAATCCTATGAAGTTTGTTACGTTCTTAGTTGGACTTTGCAAACACGGCTTACGGACTGCCAAATCTGACTGCCTGCATTAAATAAAACAATCAAAGGAAGCTCTGAGGCTCACTCCTAATTCCTCTCGTGGAATAAAAATATTCATTGCGCAAACAGCCATTGCAAGCAAATCTGTCCCTGTAAGCCCTCAGTTCACCGAAGTCCAACCGCAATCACACAAGTTCGCCCATTACGCACTCACAAATCAAGTCTAAAATATTTTTTTTCAAACGTATTTTTCAGACTTATTTTACAATTGAAGCAAAAAAAGCATTTGAATGAGAGAGCCAAGCCCCGAGACATCATGTTGACACCAGTAACTGCAGCTGTCAGACCAGTAACAGAAAGACTTTTGTCAGCAGTGGGCTGAAAAATATGGACCACACTATTTAGCATCTGAATGTGAACATTTCCAGGCACTGAGGCTGCTAATTTGATGACTTGTCGCCGTGCTTGTAGATAGGAAGGAGACAATATGCTGCAGTTACAGCAATATCAGTCTTCTGGTTGGTGTGACAGCCACTTTGGTCCGGACAGAGATATTTTAACAAATACAAAACTGATTTCCATGAATTTTGAACAGACTTTTGAATCCTTCATGATACCGATACTTTGCAGCTTCCTTTATAGTCCCTGGTGTCTCCGGCTTTTGATTGACTGTCAACTGACAACTAAAACATGGGGACGGTAACTGCTTCATGCAAATACAGTTGATCATACATGACATGACACAGGACAGATTCAAATCATATTTAGTCCACTTGAGTCAGGGTAGGGACCTATTCTGTTGCTGTAGGTCTCGGGTGTGTCAAAATGTCTAATTTTCAAGAAGATCATAGAAAGAGCATAGAAGTGAGAGAAGCCAGCTTGCCACTGGAAGGGTGTGGGTTCAATCCCCCAGAATGGAAGAATAAATCTGGGTGGGGAAAGAGTAAAAGCAGAGCTTGAGCAGGGCTTTAAGCTTCAACTGCTCCTGTGGAGCTGCTCAGTGTGACCAGCCAATGCAGACGGTGGTTGTACTGAACAGTTTCTAGGTGTGAATGTGTTCTCTAAAAAGAGCCCTGCTCTCAGAGAAAATACCCTGAAAATATAAAGGTTATAAAAGAAAAAAACTTTGCAGTTCAGTAAAATTGCAGGCATCGTTAACAGGTCAAAACAGGTCAAAAGTTTTGAACACTATACAGCCGTATGTCTTAGCAGATAAATAAACATCTCATTTACTTTCCTCCGACTAGATGCAAAGTGAAACACTGTTTTGCATCCTGGCATCATTTGGACCAATAAAACAAACCGTAGGTGTGATTGCACCCTCATTTTGTGGAGTACCACCATTTCTACTACGTCTTAGTAGGCAGCTTTATCTCACAACTCAGATAATGACTACACAGATCACAGAGGGGGATCTTCCTCTCAGCCACTCATTTGCAATAAATGCAAGGGCGTGACATGAAATACAAATGGCACAAGAACACAGCCTTTGTAAGATGGCAGTTCGCCAAGTCTGGCAAGCCTGAGCTGTTGTGTTTTTAGCTCCAGTACTGGACCCCCCACTCCTCTCTCAATGGGCGGCACGGTGGCCAGTACTAAGCACCTTAGCATCACTGCAAGAAGGTCCAGGCTACGGACTCCGGTCATCCGTAGACCTAACAGGGTGATGTCTGCATGTTCTCCCAGTACCCATGAGGGTTTTCACCGGGTGCTCCGGTTTTCTCCCACCATAAAGACATGCAGGTTGTATCACTTGTTCTTCTGCATCATTGATAGAAAAATCCATCAGCAGCTTATCGAGACAAGGCCCCCATACTGAGTCTCATCACTGGGATCCTTGATGCTCCACCTGTTAAACAATCTCTCATTGTACCGTTCCATTCCATCGCTTTCAACCCTGACCCACTCCGCTCTTGATCACTCCCTGTCATCCTCTCTGTGTCAACCCTCTCCCTGTCATCCCCTAGTTCTCCACCCTCACCGTGTAAACCCCTCCATCCCCTTCCTATTCTCCTCGAATCATCCCCTAACTAATAAAACACTGTAAAACATTACCATTGGTGTGGTCTTGTTATTGAAGTGTAAATATACAGAAGAGTCCATTTGGCATTCTGGCACAAATTTAGCTACGCTGGCCGGGAGGGAGGTGGTGTTGTAGGGCGATGGGAAGCCATTTTTAGAAATTCAAGGGGGCGTACAGGGAACCATGGGCTGGTGTGAAGAAGCCTAATATGCTTCTGGTTCATGTTTCTCTCTGTCCTGAGTGAGCTAATGAGGCTTTGCACTTGTAAGGACTTATCTAAACAGCGTGGATTTGAATGTATTGAATCATCAATATCAATAAATGGCAGGTGGGAGACAGCTACAGTGCATTGGACTGGCAGTTCACAAGCACTGTTCATTTTAAATAAGACATTTCCTGACTTTAAGGGACTAAAACGAGTGCAAATTTTCCTCTACTACTGTGCCAATTAACCTGGTGCAGTTTGGGTGGTTGTTACAGAAAGAAAAGTTCCTATTAATGGATTTTGTCACTATTTATAGTCTTTATTTCTTCTGCCAATATTCAATCTCTTTGTGTTGGAACTGGGGTTGCCATTAGGCTTTTGGAAACATAAACAAAAGGAAGTATACTATCGCCATGGAATATTTTTGGGCTACGACTAGAGTCCTCATTATCAGCTACAACAGTGTGATGTTGGTGTTGTTTTCTCTTCATCAGTCTGTGTGTGTGTCATCATAGCAAAATGTGGTCGCAGGGACACCTTGTGTAGCTGGAAATAACAAAGAGGTGGTTCTGAGTAAAAAAATGTCTGTGTCCTTCTGCTAGTGGACAGACTTTGTCTTTACAATATTGTCACAATCGTGCAATATACACTCACAGAACTTCACAGGTGTGTGGTTGAGGTTCAAATGTAGACCAAGTATGAAAACGTGTGTGGTTTAACCCCATACTAATCACTCATGTAATAATGTAGCAAGGACTACAGAGTCATAGAGATGGGGTCAAGTCATCGTTTTGCCTGCCTACAAGTCCTAATGTGTTCTTTACAGATGTACTACCGTTTGAAATCTGCCAAGTTAGGGACAGGGTCTCATTTAACATAAGCCAATTACTAAACTAACTACTATCTATCAGGTGGAATGAAGTTGGCAGTTGTTCCGACCCTGAATGTGACTTTTGAAATGTATGTATTGCATACTGCAGTTCTTGATAAAAGCACAGCATATTTGGAAGCCTGCTCCCGGTCTTCCTCTTAAATACTTCAGGGATGATCCTGTCTGTCTGCACCGACACACAACTTCCTTCCCTGCACGCACAAATTGGTTGGCGGCCGATCAGATTGATCCAAAAGCAAGAATAACGAAATAAATCTGGCCGAAAGAAGAAACCAACTGTTGAATTTGTATTTTCAACACCAGGTCATGATGGAGGTAATTACACCTGGTAATGTAGTACTAATGAATTTCATGAAGACAGCTAACAGATCGGCCCCTGCTGTGTGTTTCTCCACTAATATTACCAATTTGCTTTTGAATCGACACTTATATGAAAAATCTGAAAAGAGAGAGACTGTATTGCTGTGTCTGTTCTACAGCGCGTGTGTGTATATCCTGTTTGTATGAAAGTGTGTGTTCGCTACATGTAAGTTAAGAATGGAGCGCTAGAAGGTGATCTGATCCGACAAGTGGTTCTACTGAAACGCTCAGGAACAGAGTCAGTCGTTTCCAGCAGACCCTGCTGTAGTCTGGGAGACGCTTCACGCAGTCACGCAGAAAAGAGGAGAGACGAATAAACCACATCAAAAAAGGGGAGAGCTGATGGGATGGATATACAGTGAGTGACCTGGTGAACAATGCCTCTCTGACGGCCTGTGGGCTGCTGGCAGGCTGAGAGAGGAGATAGCAGAGACGTCAACTGACTCACTGCGCTGAGTCTCGTAAGAAGAGCTGTGAGCGTGGTGATCCAAGCTGGCGTCCATATGTGGGAGGACAGGCTTTGCTCTCACTCCATCAACTTTTAAAGTCACAAGAAGTGCTTGTATTAAATGTGGCGACATATGAGCAGATGTTTCCATGTGATAATTGAAGCTCTTCAATACATCGTTTTTGGGTAGTTTCAAATTCACAGTTGTAAACAACTGCTGTTATGACACCAGAATTCTTTCTTTGTTGAATATATAGATTAGATACTCTATAATGATCTAACCTGTGAGAAACCATGAAGGAATGCTTCCTGTGTCCCTTTTACCTCTTTTAAATTTTTCATGCATACTGTATGTCTACTGTATGTCTAAGATTATCTGGTCTCAGAGCCGCCCGGACTCAGATACAAGCTGGTCTTCTACTGGCCCACATGCATTATACCAATGCAACTCCTTTTGTCTGTAATTCGACAGTCTTTACAGTTTCTGATCACGTAAAAATCTTACTTGATTGAGATAAAATCCTTCAGCTGAGCGGAAACCCCAAGCAGCACGCAGTGGTTTGTAATGTAGCTGACGTTAGTCAGGATGATTTTCTTTTTATAGGTTTCCCCAACTTCAAAGTCCTAAAACAGACAACAAGGTGAGTACTAAAACAATAAACCAACCACGCTCATATTCATTAGCATTGCTTCACATTAAAGACATGACTTCCTCTAATTCTGTCCTTGCAAGAGTGATGTTTTTATAAACCTGTAAACCGGTACCTTGAATAGGATGATCTCAGGTTTACTGATGAAGGGAGCCCCTTTCAACTCTTTCCCACAAACTCTTTTAGCAGGCATGTTTAGCTTTCCACCAGCCACTGCGGGTTTATCTGGCTTTACTTCAACCTGCATCATCTGAGTCTTCTCATTCAAGGGTATCTGAAAGCACACAAGCATGGAAGACCAAATGAAGTCATAAATGATCACGATAATGAAATTGCAGTTCAAAAAGTCAATTTCATTTTGTGGTTTTGTCTTTTTATCGTTCATTTATTTTATTCTGTGGTGTAAAGGCATTTAAAACTTTGTTAAGTACAGACATTTCATCATCCCTCTCCTCATGAATCATCTCCTGTTGAGAAGTTGCCTTTGATAAGGGCATCAGTCTGATCTGTATGCTAGGAGGAGATCACTTCCACTCGACCCGTCATTTGCACCGCGCTTGCTCTGAGGCCTCAAAAGGACCAGTTCAATCAGAAGTGATGTCTGTCGCCCCACATTTCATGTGTGTCTGGTGCTCGATGAGACCGAGACAACACACCTCAATGATAATGAACTATAAACATTCCAACCACTATAAGCTACTATGATGGAGCAGCCCTTGAACAAGGCGCTTTATCCCTCACAACTGGTGGTGCACTGTAGTTTAATTTGGCACCTGCAACAGCTGTACCACACACAAGCTACACATCCATGCACTACTTACATTGCTGATGATGCTGACATCCACACATCATTGTTTTTTCGAGTGGGTTTTATTTCAATAACTTACAATTACACTATAAATCTTGGATGGACTCCCTCCCTGTTCCATTTCCTGGAGCCAGTATGTGACAGATAAGTGCTGGGATTCTATCCAAAGTTATTTCATAAGACAGATTTCTTATGTCTTCTTTCATCTGTGCTATTCTGTCTGGGTTGAAGCGGGCAAAGCCAAAGTTACTGTCACACACCTCTGTTCATCAATCATACATTTGAGTTTGAGTCTGGTGGTCAACGAATCCTGTAAGTGTGAAGACAAAGGAAAAACAGTTTCATAATACCAGCTGTGGATATCAAGACGGTCTACTAAGACTTCTGTGCACTGTGTGAAGACAATAACTCTCTGTCAGAATTTTATCAGATTATAATGTAGAAAGTGTAAAAGTAACAACCACAACTCATCTGGTGAGATGAAAGGCTGCAGGCAACGGGTGAACTTCTGATAATGTACTAGATCCTATATATTAATTGCTTATTCAACGAGTCACATTTCATACAAGTGTCCAAGGTTACATCTTCATACATCTTATTCTGCCTCATTCTTAATAACAGCTTTATCTATTGAGCAAGATTGTTGTTAAATTGACTAGATAACTCATTAACAGACTCATTGTTCCAACAATAAACCCTCACATTCCTAATTGTTATTTTAAATAGTGCCAGAAAAAAACTACAATTCAAACACAGGCTTGTATTATCTTTGTGTTTCCTAATTCCCTCAACCCTGTGGCTTCATCTACTTGACCTGGAAATGGTGAAGACAAACTGGATTGAGGATGAGATGGTTTATGCAACTCAAGAACCCACCCTACATGTACATGTCCCTTACAAATTAGTCTCGCACATGAACAAGAAGATGATCCTTCACTGTCTTCCCATTTGCAAATACAGTGCTGACAGTTGTGTATATTGCGGCACACTAACAAGTCTACTACTGGTGATTTAGCCTTGGGAGCCTTGTCCCGTTCCCTATCCATGCAACCCTTAAACCCAATTAAATCAACTGGATCTTTGTTGTTTATACTAAACATGCTTTGCAACTTTTTAATGTGCAGGTGGGGAAGATATCTGTTGAAGAATATGCACCTTGCTCATCCATAGAAAAAAGATGTTCCTGCTGTGAATGTGACATGATTTATGGGTGTTTAATTTTAGAAGCTTGAGGGCTGGCAGGGGATGTTGTTTTAGTCTACCTTGTAGTTCTCATCCCACAGCCCAGAGAACTCAGGCTCAGCCAGGCTGACAGTAAAGCTCTGGTGGTCCACTTCCTGTTGTACAGTTTCCTCCAGATCCTCCAAGTCAGAGGAAACTGACGATGAGCTGCTGTGGTTACTGAACTTTCTTAACTGCAAGAGTAATACATGCACACATTAGGTCATAATAGCTTGAAATGCTGTCCATCGCTTTACACGGTCATTTCACAAATGATGTAATCCACTCACGATGGTGGCTCTCTCCTCTGTGACTGACGGGGGGTTGGGATCCAGGTCATACAGGAGCTTCTCTCTCACCCTCCCCTGACATGGGGTCTTGTCAGCGGTTGACGATTTAGGAAGTAGTGCCTGTTGCCTGTTTCTCCTCTTCACCAGCTGTGCCTCCTGAAGGATTTTGTCCACAATCTCCACTCTGTTTGACCTCTGCCTCTCCTCGAATTCCCTGAGTACGGCAAATCAACAACACTGCATTATACAGAAATGGGGTCATGTATTCCTCAGCGCACAGCGAGAGAAAACACCCACACTGCTACTGCACTACTGCATGGAGTAGGAGTGGAGGACATGCATGTAGGAGAAGAGAAGAGAAGAGAAGAAAAGAGAAGAGAAGAGAAGAGAAGAGAAGAGAAGAGAAGAGAAGAGAAGAGAAGAGAAGAGAAGAGGACAGTACTCTTGCTTTCGTTTGATCTCCTCTAGTTGTTTCTGTTGGTACATGTGCCTTGTACTGTTGATGCCTTGAGCCTGCAGGGATTCTCTCAGTTGACACTGTTGCAGCTCTTTCTTCTGGGCGTTTGCTTTGGCTCGGCTTTGTTGCACCCGGAAGTTCTCCTAAAGAAACAACATGATATATTATATCATAGTATATTGAACCACGTCAGCCTTGTAAAGCATTGATCACTTGTGAGTGGATGAAATTAATTCAGGTCTTCCTGACATTGGGGTTTAGTTAAAAGTATGATGATCATACCATCTTTTGAAATACGGTTTAAACACACTGAAGTAATACTGATACTGCTAGCGTTGGCATATCAGCAATTAAACCCCTGGTTTTCATATTCATACTAATACATTCTCTGCACACATCCTGCACACATAGAGTCGTGCTTATAATTATAGTATATCAGCACTCATAATGCATGTTACTGATCCTGTCCAATGTAGATTAGAAAGGTTGTTTCTTAACCTCTAATGGATTATTACTCCTGAATGTTCTCAACGTTGCTGCTACTGGTAATAGTGTTAAACACATTACCACTGCAGGCAGATATAAAGGCCACACAAACAACAGTGCCTTTACCATTACACATGTGCATGTTTGTAATTCACAATTCTCCTGTATTGCTTTTATGTCGTCTAAGTGAAAGTCAGCTTAGACAAAGTTTTATCACTGTCTTTAAATCTCTATGAGTGTATAATGCATCCGTAGATATAGTTTGCATTTGTTAGGGTGCTCATAATTTAAGTATGATCACATAATGCTTTATAGATTTGGCATTTATAGGACATGTAAATAATACATTGGAGCTACGACTTGTGTATACCATCATTGCTACCACAACATTATTCAACAGCATCAATACAGGACGTTCCCCTGGCTTACTTGTGTGGCTGCAATGTTAGATTTCAGTGACTTGACAGCCTGTACTCTCTTTTCCAATAACTGCCTCTCTTGGTGCTCTTTCTCAGCTTCTTGCTGATGCATCCTAAATGAAAAGGCGACAATCGCAAAGGTAAAAACAACATTTACCTCAGCATTTAGGGTGTTTAACTGTGTAGCCCAGACTGGTCTGAGAAAGCCTGATCTGATTGCAATCAGGAAAATGTAGACCAGTGAGGAAACTTTTCCAGATCATTAAATTCTAGTCATAATAATAATAATACTAATACTAAATTATGTTTGACTGGTGGGTGTGGCTTATTTTCACCAGACATTCTATGGAAATTAACAGTTACAAATATTATCTAAAGAAAATGTAATCCCGGAGGCAGGAGAACCCCCACAGTCCTCAGGGTATCAGCACCTCGAATGAAGCTCAGAGTCGCATAGACCCTCCAACAGTCTCCAGCTTGGAGCCTAGCCAGCCACCAGCAGTCTCCAGCCCGGAGCCCATCCAACCAGCAGCAGTCTCCAGCCCGGAGCCCATCCAACCAGCAGCAGTCTCCAGCCCGGAGCCCATCCAACCAGCAGAAGTCTCCATCCTGTACCTCAACCAGTCATCAGCAGGTCCCAACACTGAGACCAGGCAGACGCTGCCAGCAACGGAGAGAAAGATGGAAGGAAGGAAAGATCTGATCCTGTGGCCCAAATCCAACCAGAAGAGAGAGTGGGAGACCATTGACTCAGACCTGGTCCTTCTTTTAGAACAGCAGAAGGGTCCTGTTGAAAGAAAACTGGACAATGTGGGTGCCGTCATCTACAGCTATGGCGCCAAGCGATTTGGGGTAAAGCACAAGGCACAGAGACAGCAGAAAGGCCCTCAAAACCAGCCAAAGTCCAGGAGGCAGCGGGAAATTGAAAGGTTGGTGAAAGAAAGAAGACAATTGAGAAAACTGTGGAGAAAGGCTACAGAGATGGAAAGAGAGGGAATTGAAGTTCTGCAGGTTGAACTGAAACAGCAGCTAACAAAGTTGCGAAGAGCAGAACACCTCAGACGACAACGCAAGAAGAAAGAACGCACGAGAATCCACTTCTTCAGCAACCCCTACAGTTTTGTCAAGGGCCTCTTTCAACAAGAGAAGTGCGGGAGCCTCAAGGTGCCCATAAAAGATCTGGAAGAGCACCTGAGTAAGACGTACTCTGATGATCGGAAGCACGAGCCAGTCACCATCCCGATCGACATGCCACCAATTCATGCACCTGAACACCAGATGGACACAAGACCCCCCACATGGAGTGAGGTGGAGAAGACTGTGAAGAAGGCACGATCAACGTCGGCACCCGGGCCCAATGGCATCCCTTATATGCTGTACAAAAATGCCCCTGGAGCACTCAGATACCTGTGGAAGCTGATGAAGGTAGCATGGAAGAAAGGTGTGATTCCGAGAGCATGGCGAAGAGCAGGAGGCATCCTGATCCCCAAAGAGAAGGATTCGTCATCCATAGGCCAATTTCGCCAAATCAGCCTGCTGAATGTGGAGGGGAAGATTTTCTTTAGTGTTGTTGCCCAAAGGCTTTCTACATTCCTCCAAAGAAACAACTTTGTGGATACATCGGTGCAGAAAGCCGGAATTCAGGGGTTCTCAGGATGTCTCGAGCACGCCAATATGATCTGGCACCAGATACAAGCTGCAAAGAAGGAAAAGAGAGACCTACATGTGGTCTTCCTAGACCTCGCCAACGCCTTTGGGTCAGTCCCTCATAAGATCTTGTGGACGGCCTTCAATTACTTTGGCGTACCAAACCACATCACGGAATTGGTCAAGAGCTACTTCCATGACCTCCAGTTTTGTGTAACAGCTGAGGGCAACACCACCGCCTGGCAGCATCTGGAAATTGGAATCATGGCGGGCTGCACAATTTCCCCCCTGGCATTCGTTATGGCAATGGAGCTGGTCATACGGGGATCACGCTGGGTAGTGGGAGGCGAGAGGACCAAGAGTGGCCTACGTCTTCCGCCTATCAGAGCCTATATGGACGACATGACCGTCATAACAACAACAAAACCATGCACAAGACGGTTGCTGCAGAAGCTCCAGGAAAACATTCAGTGGGCGCGAATGGACTTCAAACCAAGCAAGTCACGCAGCATTTCCATCGTTAAAGGCCAACTGACAGGCGAGCGGTTCCACATCAGCGGTGAACCAATCCCAACACTCCTAGAGAAGCCCATCAAGAGCCTTGGACGATGGTATAATGCAGACCTCAGAGACACCCAGCAAATTGAACAACTGCGGCAGGACACAGCCAACGGCCTTAGGCAGATTAACAACACTGCACTACCAGGGAAACTGAAACTCTGGTGCTTCCAGTTTGGGTTGCTACCCAGACTCCAGTGGCCGTTGACTATGTATGAGGTCTCCATATGCCATGCCAATCGCTTGGAAAGGCTGGTGAACTCCCATGTGAGGAAGTGGCTCGGACTCCCAAGGTGCTTCAGCAGTGTTGGACTCTACAGCGACGGAGCCTTGTCACTGCCAATCTCTAGCGTGGTTGAGGAGTTCAAGTGTGCCAAGGTGAGGCTGGAGATGTCCCTCACTGATTCCCGGGACCCTGTAGTGAGAGGTGCCCCTCCCACCTTGGCAACAGGGAGGAAGTGGAACCCAGCCACAGCTGTCCTACAGGCCAAATCTGCCCTCCTCCACCGTGATGTAGTGGGCCATGTCCAGCAAGGCAGAGCAGGTTTCGGCCTTGGAACGATAACTCCTCTCTGGCGAAAGGCATCTACAACTGAGCGACGAACCATGGTTGCAGAGGAGGTGCGCCGACAGGAGGAAGCAACTAGGAGATCCAAAGCCGTAGCACAAGCCAAACAGGGCCGCTGGATGAAGTGGGAGGGAGTCGAGAAAAAGAAGCTCACATGGAGCGAACTCTGGGGCATGGAATCCAACAGACTGAGTTTCATCGTTCGAGCAACGTATGATGTGCTGCCATCTCCCATAAACCTGCAACTATGGTTTGGAAATGACCCAGCGTGCCCCCTGTGTACGACCCCAGCAACACTCAAGCACATCATGGTGGGCTGTAAAACCAGCCTCACTCAAGGCAGATATACATGGAGACACAACCAGGTCCTCAGATGTCTAGCCGATAAACTTGAGAACAAGAGAGTTTCCATCAACGCCCTACCCACCAACAACCAGGATAGGCGCCAACACCCACCATTGTTTGTTCGGGAGGGGGAAAAGCAGAGGGCAAGGACTTCACACCCTGACCTTGGCCCACTGAATGCAGCCAGGGACTGGCAGATGCAAGTCGACTTGGATCGGAGGCTCGTTTTCCCACCGGAGATCGCAATGACCACCCTACGTCCAGACCTCGTCCTATGGTCCAATACCTGCAAACTCGTTTACATCATTGAGCTGACAGTTCCTTGGG
>CAAKHC010015156.1:0-11620 GCA_901007825.1 Macroramphosus scolopax
TACACTAACCCGCCGGTGTCAATATATTGATCATTACACTCGCATCAATCATCTTTAATTGTCCTTTATTATCGGTGAAAGTCAAAGATTCGGTCGAAACGGACGAAATCTGTGTTTCTTATTTCTGTCACAAAATTCCTGATCAAACCGGATCAATCAAATCAATCAGACCGATATCTAGTCGTTGCGGATTTCTCCGATATTGGGATTAGTAATGAGGGAATTCGTCTCATCTGCGCGGTGATGCGGCCCGACGGAGCCGCTTCACCGGGACACGAAGCCCGGCGGGCCGCGCGGACCCGGCACGAACACACCCGAACACACCCGAACACACCCGAACACATACACGACAAACAGCATGAAGATGTAGAAGAAGACATGAAATAAAAGATGAATGTTTAGTGTTTGTACCTGATTTACGACGTCCATCCTTCCGCCTGTCGAGAGGAGAGAGAGGAAACGCAGGGGGGAGGGGGAGGATGGAGAAGAGGAGGGAGGAGAGGAGGAGGGAGGGAGGAGGGGGGGAGGAGAGGCAGGAGGGAGGGAGGGAGGGAGGGAGGGAGTGTTGCTACATCCGCGATGTTTAATTTTCATGAAGTCTTCATATTCAGATGCTTTTAAAGGCTTAAAACTGAAACACGATGAAGATTCAACAAACAAATAAATCAACATTCAGCTTCACATCAAATGTTGGTCAAATATAGAAACACATTTTATTAGAGCTGATGGAAATAAGCACCTGACGTTGGGGAGGGGCGGTGCTGACGTCATCGTGTTAGTGGGAGGCCCTGAGTGTGTTTATGTATGATGATGATGATGATGATGATGATGATGATGATGATTGTGACTCATGGAGATTGTCCGAAGAATGAAAGCTAATAATTTACACTCTGGCTGCTTGTGATGATGCAACACATTTATTTATGATAAAAGACAAATGTATATTAAATGACTAACTGTTGGAACCTTTAAAACAACAACAACACACACACACACACACACACACACACACACACACACACACACACACGTTGACCCTGCTGCAGTGACTGCAGACAGACAGCAGGGGGCCCTGTGGCATCAGAATGAAGAAAGTCACATTCTAGGGGACCACTGACTCCACTGTTAATGTGTTCACACCTGTCATTAATGTGTTCATGAAGACATGAAGACATAAAGACATGAAGACATGAAGACATGAAGACATGAAGACATGAAGACATGTCTCCCTCCCTGAAGTCAGTTTCCCTCACAAGCAGCGAAGCTCTGTCAGAAATGAGGACAAGAAGAGAGAAGTGAGCCTGGTGTCTTTAATCTGTGGATGAATCCCGACTCGTCAGTCGCCCTGAGGGATCCGTCAGAGGTCGACATGTTAACGAGCTGCAAACGTCTCTTCAACGATCCTATGAAACAATAAGTGAGTCGGACGAAGGTTTAATGAAACTCGATGATGAAGGAAGCAGCTTGTTTTCAGTCTTTATTTGAGGTAAATGAGGGTTCAGCCTGTTTCTGCTGAGCACTGCAGTTCTGAACGTGTGAATGAAGAAGCCCTTAACTGCAGGGAAACTGTCCGAACTGTTGGAACCATGAAACAGAAGATGATGGAGACACAGAGAGTCAGACACGACATGAACACGGCGACCGACGGCGGCTGAGGAAGAAACAAACTGTCCGCATGAATAGAAAATATCAAACATTTATAAAACAACACAAACTAACCAACAGTTTCTCCTGTCAAATAAAAAAGTTCATCATGAGAATAAAAATACAATAAAAACATCATATAGATCAGATATAAAACTGCCAGTCACGACCTTTGACCTCTAAAACATGTAAATACTCGTTTGTTGATCGGAGCTGGAAACTACAAATGATCAGAACCTTATTCTTCATTTAATATAATAAAGGTGGAAGATGTTTGAGTGTTTAACATCTCTGCTCCCGAGCTGAACCTGAAGATCTGACGTCAACAAACACAGGCCTCCTCCGGGGGGCGCCGCTGAGTCACAGCTGAGAACTCGTTGACCTCCTCAGAGCCGCAACTCAGGAAACCCCCAGAAATCCACAGTCAGAACAAAGAGTGTTCTTCATCCATTGATAGTCATCTGTGACCATGGCGACATGTCAGACAGGAAGTGATCTCAGCTCATTCAGCCGTCCTTTCATGGAGACAATCTGACAACATGGAAACAAACATCTGCTAAAAACGGGGACTTTTCAGGGTTCATGCACACGACAGTTTCATCCGGATCGGGACAAATATTCTCAATGCGCCTACAGAGCGCCGCTTTCAGCACCATGGACGCCGTGGAAACAGCGTGTTTATTTACCTGGTACTGCACGAAGGAAGGAGTTTGACTCCTGGAGCTCTAAGAAAGATCGACGTTCTCTTTAGCATGGCAGCTAACCGTTAGCTTACGGACAGGTTCTCTCTATAGACAATTTTTAATATCTGGACAGGTTTTGAGTGTTTAGTTTGGCCCATCTGCTAACATGGAGGGGCGGGGCTTATGAGCAATACTGTAACCAGCCACCAGGGGACATTTAGGGTGACATTTCACTAACTTGCTGCCTGTCAAAATTACATATAATTGTAATTAGCATCTAGGACTGTAATTAGCTCACTGCTAACCTGTTTTGTCGGATGTTTTGTTGCGTTGTTTACTTTGTTTGTTTGCTTGCAGCTAGCTTTAGCTCTATGCCATCCCATAGTGTTCACAGGCAGGGTCAGCTCTTCATAGTCGTTGGATGGATTCTGGTTCGGACCCTGAAGTGGATGTAAGAATGGTGAAGTTCCGCCCCTGAGTGTTATGGAGTGAGTGAATTGTTCCGTGAAGCAGTTTCAGGTGCGTTAGCGCCACCTGCTGGAGAAGATTACTGACATGGAAAAACCAGATACACGACGTCAGCAGAGCCTGGAGTGTCTGCGTGCCGATGAAGGAACCTGATTGGATCTGACCGGCCGCCACTCCAACGTGTCAGTTATCTCTTATCAACTGAGAGCGATGACTCAACACAACAAAAAACAATGCATTGTGGGTAGAGTGAAGCACTGAGTAAAAAGTAATACTAGAATCTCAGTTGTATGTTTCCATGACGGCACGCCAGCATTTTTTGGAGTCTCACTCTGCTGACTCTCTTCACGCCGTCTTCCTGCAGGTCAAAAAATGTATTTCTTTTGTTCCATTAATGTCAATCACTGATGGCCCGCCCCCCTCTGTGCCTGATTGGTCCAGAACATCAGAATGATGTCACACAAGTCATCTCGTCAGCCAACTCGTCTTCATCGCGTCCCATCCTGATTGGCTCCTCGTCGCTGTACACCCCAGCAGGGTCGGTGGCGGTGTTACCGAGGAGGCTGTGGCTCCCGGAGCCCAGCAGGTCGCTAGCGGCCGACTCCATCTCGTCCACCGTCATGTGACAGGCATCTGCGATCTCACGCTTTGCGAACGCCACAAACTTGGGATCCCGAGCGTAAAGACCGAGACCTTCGGATATGAGAACCTGCAGAGAGCAGAGGCGTTAATCAGCGGCCTCAGTACGAAACATGATCAGTTTTTGATCAATATCTGATCAATCAACTTCATCTCACCGCCTCCACCAGACTGTCAGCTGAGCCTCGTTTCTCTGTGAACTGAGCGCCGAGCTGAGAGGGAACTCGGAGGGTGGTGTACGCTCTGTACGGGGGCGGAGCTGCAACACAGGTCACGTGACACGGTCAAACAAAGTTCAGAGTCATCAATCGATTGCTAAAATGTTAAGTTTGATCAGTTTGATCTGCTGACCTGATGTCCCTGCCGGGCCGCCGTACCACGCCGGTCCGGGCGCCGCGCCTGTCACACTGACACCTGGTGGCAGAAGAACAGTCGAGTTAGTCGGTGAGTTTGACGTCTCATCAGCATTTATGTGTTGAACTTTTGCTCCCAGGTCATCGTTCATGTGTTCATCGTGTTTCTGCTGGATGTCTCCACCATTATCAACATTATCGTGGTGTTGATGCAGGAACAGGAAGTCATGGACGAAGCCGCAGTGATCTGCTGTAGCTATCTAAAATGTTAGCTTGAAGCTAAGGTAAGATGTTGCCATGGAAACCACATTCACTTCCTCCCATAAGCATGGAGCTGACCTCGTCCTGCTCCTAACTTCTTGCCCTCCACTGCTCCTGCTCCTCCTCCTCGGCCCCAGTGTGGGCTGCCCTCCTCCTCCACCAGGATGAGAGGAGCGTACAGGAGGCGGCCGCGGCGAGGACACGGGTTAGCCCACGACGCAGAGGAGGCCGCCGAGGAGCGAACGGACGAGTGATGAGACTCATAGCTGCCGTACGTCTGCTGCAGAGGACAGACGGGAGAGTGTGAGACAACTTGTATTCCAGACGATGTAAATATATATTTATATTTATATGAATGTATGTGAGTGTACCTGAGACGGACGGGTATGTGTACACATGATGTGTATGTGTATGTGTATGTGAGTGTACCTGAGAGCGAGCGCGCCGCGGAGGTGAGGTGGGGTGGTATGTCCCGGGGATCGGCAAATCATCGCTGCTGCCCTGACGTCTCAGGCACTGGATGTTAAATGACGGCTTCCGACCTTGTGGACGACAACGAAAAAGCACCTGTTCAGCAAAGACTGATGATGTCACAATGAGCAACAGATTCAGAGAAGAACTCAGCTCACCTGTGGGCGTGGCAGGAAGCAGGCGTCTTCGAGTCGTCCTCCTGCCCTCGCTGTAGCCGTTGCCGTAATTAGTGTTGCTGTAGGGGGCGTGGCCATCGTAGTGGTCTCTGTGCAGAGGAGGCTCACCGGGGAAATGTCTGGACACACACACACACACACACACACACACACACACACTTTAACATGCAAAGTGACACACACATTCACCTGTCTGCCCGTCCGTCCGTCCGTCCGTCCGCCCGTCCGTCCGTCCGTCCGTCCGTCCGTCCGTCCGTCCGTCCGTCCGTCCGTCCGTCCGTCCGCCCGCCCGCCCGCCCGCCCGCCCGTCCGTCCGTCCGTCCGTCCGTCCGTCCGCCCGTCTGTCTCTACCTGTCTGTGGAGGTGATGCTGTCGTTGTCTTCCTCTCTGCTGTAGTAGCCCTGCTCTCTGTACGCCTCCATGTCTCCGTTCCTCCAGTATCTGTCCCTCGAGTCCCTCCTGCAGTAGAAGACGTGATTGGCTGAGACACATGTCAATCATAACACACTGGGATCCGAAATCCCTAATTCACAACCAACTTGATAGAACTTTTATTTTGAAATGTTTGGACTCCAAAATAAAACCTACCTTCCGCGTTTGTAGTACGACGGCCTTTTGTGGGCGTGGTCTAACTGACCATTCTTCACTGAGACCCGGTGGTGATGGTGATTGACAGATGACCTCATGTTGTCTCCCCGGCGCACATGTGCATCGTACTCGCTGCCATTCGGCATCTTAGTGAGTGACCCGACCCGGTGGATCAGACCGCCGTTAGACAGACTGCCGTCGCCTAGAACACCACCTGGACCTGCAGACAGAGGGGTAGGGGGCGGGGTTAAACTATCAGATAGGCTCATTATTCAAATACAGGTCATCAATAACCAGATGTTGTGTACCAGTGGGCGTGGTCAATATGGAGCTTCGTCTGTCTTTATCGGGTCCGTAACCATTTTCACCCTGCGGAGACGGACAGACAGAGATCAGCTGCTGTGTTTGTGCGTCACTTATTCTCTTTGTGTGTTCTTATCAATCTAAAATTTAAGACCTTATATGCAGAATTCTCCTCGAGATCTTCATCCTCCATCATGACCTCCTCCTCCTCCTCATCCTCCTCCAAGTCTTCATTCAGAGCCAGGCGCATCTCTGGACCCAGATCCTGCAGAGTCTTTAACCCGGCTTTACACAGCTGCACACACACACACGCACACGCACACGCACACGCACACGCGCACGTAAATAAACACACACATGTAAATGCACCCATATTAAAAGGACACACACACACACCTGTATAGCAGACGGGTTGGTGGCGTCAGGCTCGCCGCTCAGACTCCCTCTCTCCTTCCTCTTCCTGAACTTCCTGAAGTAATCCTGGATCAGGAAGGTGGCGTAGAACTTCCCGACGGTCACTTCCTCCTCTGCAGGAGGAAACAGGAGCTTCAGCCGGTACATGCAAGAGGGCTAATGCTAACATTATGTTACTTTAAGCTAACAACATGTTGTACTAGTACCAGTAGCATCAGTAGCATCAGTAGTACCAGTAGTACCAGTCGTTATTACCAGTAACACCAGTAGCACCAGTAACACCAGTAGCACCAGTAGCACCAGTAGTATTTGTACCTTCATGTGGTGGTATTACTTCATCCAGTAGTTTTGGTTTCATTCTCTTCCAAATCTTCTTGATGATCCCCCTCAGCTCCTCGTTCTCCTGATCTGGATTGCCTAGCAACAGCACACAGTGGGCGTGGTCAGGGAAAGTGATGACACCTCACAACCTGCTGCCCTGGAGCCGTTGAGCCAACCGCCAGTAGGTGACTGGAGTTTAAATATTGACTGGAGGTCACTGAGCTCCATCGCTCTTCACTCATCTGATGTTTTTGTCTTCCCAGTCACGTTTGAGTCACATGACGTCATCATTTACTCATCATTCATTAACTCGGTTCAACAGGAAGTGAGTGGATACAAACCCACTCGGATACCTTCAGTCTTGATCTTCAGCGCCGTGCGAACAAGAGCGAAGAGGGTGGCGTTGAAGGTCACCATCCCGTCAGCGTTCAGAGGCATGTTCATCGCTACCAGACGCTGAAGATGAAGAGGAGGGGAGCCATGTCAGGTAGTTATCACCTTCAGTCACCTTCAGCTGCTCTGATATTCTCTTTCCACCCCTGTAAAAGAGGCTGAAGACTTTTTAACTTGAGACAGAATCACTAAGCTAGTTGTTTGTTTACTTTGATTATTTAATTGTTTTACAGGAGAACTGACAGGATTCAGACACTAGAGGTCAGTGACGACGTCTCTTTACTACTTCACTTAGTTTACAACAGTTCATGTAGTTTGAACAGAGAAGAGCAGAGGACCCAGGATGGAGCCCTGTGGGACACCACACCCATGTTCATGTCATCTAACAGCAGTCAGCAGTGTCTGACTGATGTTTGCTTTAAGACTGTAGAACTACACAACTGTGTCTTATTGTTCCCGATTTAACCATTTTTATGAGACAAAGTTTGACTGTAAAGTAACATATCAACACACGTCAGCCAGAAGTGAAGAAACACACAAGAAACGTACGATAAGTTTCAGTTTTATTACCTTACAGGCGACTCTGTGAGGACAGAGCTTCCCAAAACCCAGAGGAGGCTGAATCCTCCTGAGCAGAGCGACGACGTCCAGGTGCTTAATCCGACCTCTGAGAGACGACAGTACAACAGCTACTACATGTACAACAAGTACTACATGTACTTTATATACTACATGTACAACAGGTCAGCTTCACAATGACGGAAGAGTTGCTGACGATCAGTGAAACGAGCTGTGGACGACCTTAATCCAGAGTATCTGAGATGTTCTGCAGGTTTAACTGCGTCAGTGAGGAATTATCACATCAGATTATACTTGTGAACAATCTGTGGTCTCCGTTTACTATTGATTGATATATAAATGGATCACTGAGGTAATCTCAGGGAGGTTTGTGTCTTACTTGGCTTCTGGATCATATTCAGACCAGATCCTCTTGAACTCGTCCAGGTGATGTGGCCCAAGAATCGACCAATCACGTGTCAGATAGTCAAAGTTGTCCATGATGACGGCGACGAACAGGTTGATGATCTGAAGGAGACAAACTGGGTCAGCACGGAAATTATCATTCAAATATTTGTTTAAATGTTTTCATTCATTTAAAACTGTGTGTGGGTGTGTGTGTGTGGGCGTGTGTGTGTGTGTGTGTGTGTGTGTGTGTGTGTGTGTGTGTGTGTGTGTGTGTGTGTGTGTGTGTTCACACCAGGAAAGCACACAGCATGAAGAAGCTGATGAAGTAAACGATGGCGAAGTTGCTGCCGCAGCTGAATTCTTCTCCTGGTTCATAGTCGGATTCGGGATCGCAGCGTTTCCCAGGCAGACTGGCCAACATGATCTCCTGCCACGCCTCACCTGTCGCACACCTGCACACGCACACACGCACATGCACACACACACAGATATACGTGTATATATAAAAACACATGTGTCTGTCTCTACTGATGCTTCAGACTGACTGTCTCTGCCGTGGAGCCGGCAGGACACCAGGCAGGATGAAGGGAGGTTATTGTAGACTGGATATAAAGATGCTATAAATGATATAAGTAGCACCAATAGCTGACGATATAAAGAACATGACAGCACTCATAAGCCCCGCCCCCTCCACTCAAGGGTTCCCTCATGTCAGGTAGTTCTTATCACTGATGTTTGTTCATGTTTCCTTTAAGTTTGGCTTCATTTTTGTAAAGTGGTGGGAAGTGGAGACGTGTTGTCCGTCTTTATTAAATGTCAATGGAACATTGGAGGAAGAAGAGGTGAGACAGGAGGAAGATCTGACCGGAAGAGGAGGAGAACAGCCTGAGGAAACGTCTGGAAGTTGTTGTTCCTGTTGATCTGAGTGTGCGCTTGCATCGCCACCTTCCCGAACGTCTGACGGAGACAAAGTCACACGTCATCGGCTGATCGTAGCGGTTCTGTATCAGCCAGTGGGTCATCAATACATCAAGTGACATCATCAGCCATAATGTAACTTCCTGTTTACAGGACGTGAGCCAGCGGGCTGGAACCTCCCTGAGACCTCCTCAGTGACAGGACGGGAAGCTGATATCTCTGAACCCAAACGGACCCTCAGGATCACCTGGTGTCGCTCACCTGCATGCCGATGACGGCGTAGATGAAGAAGATCATGGCGATGAGCAGAGCGACGTAAGGCAGCGCCTGCAGGAGACAGAGGAAGGTGTTAGACTCCGCCCTGCAGCAAGGCAGTGGCTGCCCGGTTAGTCCCGCCCCTCTGACCTGCAGTGATTTGATGAAGGTCCACAGCAGCGTACGGATCCCCTCCCCTTTGCTCAGCAACTTGACCAATCGCATCACTCGAAACAGACGGAAGAAGGTGATGGACACTCGAGAGCTGTCCTCGCCGCTCTGAGACACGGAGACATTTACAGTCAGCTGGACGGCAGCCGAGTCCCAACAGGATGAAACAAACTACCTGCTGCTCGAGATCCAACGATCAAACAACAAACAACAAACAACAAACAACAAACAGACTGGAAGAAGCAACATGTCAGAGCGAAGGAGCCCGACGACACGCCGGCTGCTCGCCACCTCTGACCGGTCGTGGTGTAAATACTCTACATAGATATTATGATATGTGGTACTTGTACAAGTACTGTGATACTACTGTTGGTAGTCCAGTACAACTTGTTCTGTTCACATACTCACACTGAACTCTGTGACCACGATGTCGACCACGCTGCCGACCACGATCAGAGCGTCGAACGAGTTCCAGGCGTCTATGAAGTAATGCTGCAGGAGGACACATCGGGTGAGGAAGACGAGCAGGAAGAACTTAAACCAGTTTCACTAAATCAAAGCAACATGTGGGTGTGTGTGTGTGTTTGTGTGTGTGTGTGCTTGTGTGTGTTGATGTGTGTGTGTGTGTGTGTGTGTGTGTGTGTGTGTGTGTGTGTTGTGTGTGTGTGTGTGTGTGTGTGTGTGTGTTCCTCACCCGGAGTCTCAGAGCCAGCAGCTTCAGCAGCATCTCCACCGTGAACAGTCCAGTAAACACCATGTTCAGGATGTCCATGATGTGGCTGAAGGTTTTCGACTGCTCGTAGTGCTGCAGGACGACACAGACCCGTCTCACACACAGACCCGTCTCACACACAGACCTGTCTCACACAGACCCGTCTCACACACAGACCCGTCTCACACACAGACCGTCTCCCCGTCTCACACACAGACCCGTCTCACACAGACCCGTCTCACACACAGACCCGTCTCACACAGACCCGTCTCACACACAGACCGTCTCCCCGTCTCACACACAGACTGTCTCCCCGTCTCACACAGACCCGTCTCATCCAGCATCATGAACTCCACAGAGACAGAAGGATGTTTACCTGAACAGCCAGAGTGACGGTGTTGAGCAGGATCAGGACGAACATGACGTACTCGAAGCCCGTCGAGTTGATGATGTACCAGAACTTGTACTGAACCGGATTCTTGGGGATGTAAAGTTTGAGCGGCTGAGCCTTCAGAGCGTATTCAACACACTGACGCTGCCGAGGACAAACAGGAAGGTTGTTAACAACCAGAGCTTCTGGTGAATGACGTCACATGTTCACTGATCAGGCTGGTGACAGGGTACAAACCAAGAATATATCAGGGTGGAACGGAGGAGGAGGAGGAGGAAGAGGAAGAGGGGAGGAAGAAGAAAAGGAAGAGGGGAGGAGGAGGAAGAGGGGAGGAAGAAGAAAAGGAAGAGGGGAGGAGGGTTAGGAGGAGGAAGAGGGGAGGAGGAGGAAGAGGGGAGGAAGAAGAAGAGGGGAGGAGGAGGAAGAGGAAGAGGGGAGGAGGAGGAAGAGGGGAGGAAGAAGAAGAGGAAGAGGGGAGGAGGAGGGTTAGGAGGAGGAGGAAGAGGGGAGGAAGAGGAGGAAGAGGGGAGGAAGAAGAAGAGGAAGAGGGGAGGAAGAGGAGGGTTAGGAGGAAGAGGGGGGGGACGATGACCATGATGATGACCATGATGATGACGATGATGACGAAGGTGACGAAGGTGACGACGATGATGATGATGACCATGATGATGACCATGATGACGAAGGTGACGACGATGACGATGATGACGATGTGAATCATATTGTTTCTGGTTCTTCTTGTTGATGATGAAGAACATTTGTACCTGGTTCTTGTCCAGCTCACAGTTCTTGTACTCCTGCTCCCCCTGCTCTCTGAAGGTGATGATGACAAAACCCACAAAGATGTTCATCATGAAGAAGGCGATGATGATGATGTAGACGATGAAGAAGATAGAGATCTCCACCCGGTAGTTGTAGATGGGACCAGAGTTCTCTCCATTAGCATCGATGGCCTTGTACAGCAGACTGGAGGGGGAGGAGTTAAATATCATCAGCTGGGTGTTTCTCTCCTGTTTAAAGAAAATCTTTTCCAGCATTTTATTGCTTTGGTGGAACAAATCCTCCCACAGACGTCTTTCAATGAAAGCGACGGACCGTCACGTTAGTAAATACGACAGCTGTCCATCTCCTCCTTATAAAGACAGACAGACTCACGCTGGCCAGCCCTCGAAGGTGGAGACGGTGAACAGCGCCATCATCCCCATCAGCACGTTGTCGAAGTTAAAGTCGCTGTTCAGCCAGATTCTTTCTCTGACCATCGGATGGTTCACATCTCCATCTTTGTAGACTACGAAGGTCCCCCTGCACACACACACACACACACACACACACACACACACACACACACACACACACACACACACACACACACACACACACACACACACACACACACACACACACACACACACACACACACACACACAGTGTCGTGTCTCAGGATTTCAAACAGAAGTCGGTTTCATGTTTGAAGAGTTCCAAACCTACTTGCA